>JANTPZ010108085.1:0-16978 GCA_025593235.1 Vachellia pachyceras | reverse complement strand
CACTCTCCAAGATAAAATAATGAAAAGAAAAGAGATGAATATGTTGATACAGTCTCGTGCTGATTTTAGGTTGAAGGGGAAATAGACAAGCTTTCATTAGAGGAGGCTGGCTTCCGAAATTGTGTTAGTGTTCCAGGGGGAGCACCATCAAAGGTTTCCTCAAAAGATTTGCCACCCATGGAAAAGGTTTGATTTCACATTGGAACTTGTCAGGACTTTGGGTACGATGCTGACTTTATTTTTTGAGAATGCAATGTGATTTGCAAACTCATTTTTATGCATAGGAAGAAGACGGGTATTTGATTTGTGCCTGTCGTGAGTTTATGTTTATATTATATTCCTACTAGCAATAAGCAACACTTTTCATGAATTTTTCTCATTCCATCTCTATCTGTTGACTTCCTCCTATTAAGTTTCTGTATTTTCTGTTCTTTTCATTGTATATTTAGTGAATTGTCAATTAATTTATCTATTCAATCTACTAATTTGTTTGCCAATGTCTTTATGAAGTCAGGATACTGGATATCAATACCTGTGGAACTGCAAAGAGTACTTGGATAAGGTAAATAATATGGTGTCTTCCATTGCAATAGCATCTTGAAACAGAATTGAACACTCTCTGCTTTTATAGGTAGATCGCATCCTCTTGGCAACTGATAGTGACTCACCAGGTCAAGCTTTAGCTGAAGAGTTAGCACGTCGACTCGGGAGAGAAAGGTTATATAATTGCAGTACTTTATTTTCCATGCTTTCTGTTTTGTTCACTGAACTTGTGGTTGTGTACTTCATTTTATTTAATATTTTGTGCCTTTTTCCTGAACTTCAGGTGTTGGAAAGTGCATTGGCCAAAGAAAGATAAACAGAGCCTTTTCAAAGATGCTAACGATGTAAGAATCTGGTTTTTCATGTTGTCCACTTACTTTTTTCGTCATATGAAGATTGTTATGGAATAGGACGAAGAACAAGTGATTAAATTTGCTGGAATAAACTATTCCCTTTGTGGGGTCTGGGAAAATGAATCTTTCAAGGGTCAATTTAAATAATATGACGCTGATGCTTTTTGCCTGTCAATTCCAAATGGAAACGATATTTGTCTTGAGGATATGCTAAGTAATTACATTTTGTGGCTGATGGACACAGGTTTTGATAGGCGCGGGAGCCGATGATTTGAAGAGGATAGTTGAAAATGCAGAGCCATATTGAGTGCCGTTGCATACTGGTTTATGGGTAGCATCGGTGCTATAATAGAATTATTATAAGAAGGCTTCACTATTGTTTTTAGGCACGGATGTGTGTCTACACACACACACACGCGTATGCATTTATGTAAGCTGATACAGGTGCCTTTTTCTCATTCATGTAGCAACTGCGACTATATCAATATAAATAGACTCTGTTTCGTTATTTTTCATTATAATTGTCTCACTAATCCGCGACCAGCAAGTTTTCCGAAACCGAACTGAATAGAATTGTTACTTTCCGCAGAAAATCAAAGAAGTGTTGGTCGCACATTCAACATAGCGTTCGGACTCGTGCTGCGCTGTGCAACACAACCCTTTGCGAACGAACTCGACGACAAAGCTTTGCGGACAAAGGCTAGTCACCTCAAGTCCAAGTCTTAGTATGCGCAGTCCGAAACCGAACTGAATAGAATTGTTACTTTCCGCTCAAAATCAAAGAAAGCAGAGGCTCTTTTTCTTAACAGGGAGGCAAATGAGAGACTTGAGGAAGTTAGCGGTAGGGCATTAACCTGGCTTGGCTTACTCTCTTTCCTCTCTGGAATAAGATTGTTGTCAGTTTCTATTTGAGATTGAGAGTTCAAATCTATCTTTCGTCTTTGTTCCTTTCTTTCATTCCTGTCTTACACCTTGTTGAGGATTCCGAGATCTCGCCCTTTCAGTCTCACTTCCTCTTCCTATGGTCTCGAGGTTGAGAAGGCTACATTGGGGCTTTCCTCGAGTAGGCAGATTTCACTAAAGAAAATCGAATTATTCCACCATCCCATGGGTAGAAAGAAAGGAATGAAAGAAAGGAGTGCTGAATCCCACTCAAAAAAATTCTATCCGAAGGAGTCAAATGTTCAGGTCAAAGCAATGGCCAGCGTAGGCGTCGAGAGCAAGAACAGCTGGAATTGGCTTGATTGTGAAAGGGGGTGCCAATCCTTCAGACTTTCTAGAGTTGAAGAATCAATTTGCCCGGGATTTAATATTTAGATCTTCAACAACTTCCGAGAGGGTCTCATGCTACGATACGAGTAGAATACATAAGGGTATAATCCGGGTAAACAAAAATGGATTTGGACTTGTACCTTTTGACCTGACTTATTCAGGTCGTTAGGTAAGCGAGCGTAAACGTAAGCATCTCAGCGCAACTCAACGCCTTGATTGCAGTATGTCCCCGAGGTAGCAGTCCCAAACTCCCAATGGAAGGACTGTAACAGAATTAAGGCAAAGAAGACAATATACTCTGTTTCGTTATTTTTCATTATATAATTGCCTCTTAGATATGCATGAAAGTAGATAATTTATGACTATCCCATATATTTTCAGGAACTGGGATTAATGAATAAGTAATTATTATAAGATGAGAACGTTGAGGTGGGGATAAAGTTGGGTGGGTTCAAGGGAGTCCATCCAATCCAGAAGGAGCTAATGTCCAAAAGCATGTGGCAGCGGCCGAGTGGCGGAAATGAGGCAAAGAACAAGTGTCAAGCTCAAATGGGTTGGGCGAAAGGTAGGATCCTGATCTCACCGCCACAGGACAGGGTAGGATGTTTATTTATAATGAGGGCATTAGAAGGTAGCTAGAAGAGGATGGAAACATGGAGAGAGGAATGAGTGAGGGATGGTGGATAAGGGCACCACCGGCATCGGTTATAGCTGTAGCGGTAATTGTGGCCTTCTGGCTGTGGTTGCCAGGCCACACGAGCAGCTCATACATGAAGATATTGGTGCCGCTTTTGCTGATGTGGATGGCTTACTCTGTGCTGAGATATGGCCGCCTTCGTCTTGGGGTGGAGGCTGAGCCACCCAGGCCGAGTGGCGCTTGTGCCGGGCACTCGCCCTGGCCCGTCGCTTCCTTCCTTCTCTTGCTTCTGCTTCTGATATCATACCACCCCAATTGGTGAAGAGAGGAGAGAAATCTGACAAGGTGAGATCCATATATTCTAGCTCAAGCTTACTCCTTGTACAAACGCTGTTGAAGTGGGTTTGAGGTTGAGCCGCACGTCCTAGTTTCAGTGCAAATCGCGAAGTATAAAAAAATTAAAAATAAAAATGGGTGAAAGTAATTTCTGCTCGTTGGACGATGTACATGTGCACACCTAAAGCTGTATAAAAAGAAGGTGAAGGAAATTTCTGGTGGTTGTACAATGTACGTGTGTACACCTGAAGCTAAAGCTGTATAACCTTCGCTTATAATATAAAAATGCATGCATTCATCTCTCTTTTTTTTAATAGAAACATGAAATCTATTAATTAAAACAGAACATTACAAAGATTCATGTGGGTAAAAATCACCAACAATCACCATATTCTGTAAGGAAGGTAGTGATTGGAGAAAGAAGTAAAAGTTTCCTATGAGATCATGAGCCACTTTGGTTAACGTGTCCGTTAGAATATTGTTATCTCTTGGAACATGCTGAAACACAATATTTCAATTTTTAGATATATATATATTCAAAATTCATCTACTGTAACCTTGAAAGGATGACTGCATCACATCCTTGAGTTGCGAGATTTACAGTCTCAATACAATCTGTGAAGACCGTAACATTTTTGTATTCACGTTTCCAACATAATTGCAACTCGTGTATAATGACAATAATTTTTGCAATAGTTAGAGGAACATTAGTGAGTTTGCAATTGATTCACTTGTGCAGTGGTCATCACCTTCACGAAGAACACCATCGTAACCACTTTGTCCTAAGCTGAGTATAGAACCATCTACCTCTAGTTTACAAAAATCAAGCCTTCCATTGATGTCTTTCTGTTGCTCAAGACACTGCATTGACTAAAAATACATTGTGACAGAATAATTTAGTCCCAACAGGCTCTAAAGAAAGTATATGGAGCACTAGTGAGATCGTTTTGAGCTTCCTCTCCAAAAATCTTTTGCACCTGTCAACCTAATATCCCAACAAATGTATACAAACAAGATACACAATCAGAGTTTTTTCTTGCCCGCCTTCATTCATAAATCTACTCCTTGTAAGGAGAAGAATTCCTCCCACAAGGAGGGGTTGACCAATGAATACCACCGTTCTCTAGCATTAACACAGTTTTAAAGCACATGCATAGAAGTTTCTTTTTGGTTGCACTTAAAAGGACATGTTGCAGACTCCATAAGGTCCCATCTGGATCGTAGATGCGATATATGAGTTCTCCCATGTGTAAAGATCCACATGAAAGCTTTAATTTTTTCCAGCGACCATCCATCGCCATAACTTCTTCCAGAAAGGGTCTCCTAGATGATGGTTACCTGCAAACAAAAATGATAGGCAGATCTAACAGAAAAACAATCATCAGAAGCAGGTTTTCAGAAGTGTTTATCATTTCCTCTCTCTTCACAAGGTGGGTATGCACTTATAATATGCTAAATGTTTGCAGTTGAAACCATCTGCTTAGTTTCGTATTATCCCATTCCCCCTAAGGGGTAACAAAATCTAAAACCTTAAAATTTCAATTAGCCAAAGTTTCCAAACCAGGGAACAGATCAATTGGTGGCATGATGACCTCTGCCCAATTATCAAACCAAAAAGAATCTCTTTCTCTATTTCCAATCTTTACCCTACACCCTATTTGAATTTATGCAACACATCACATATCCCTTGTCAAGTAAAACAGGAGTTTCACTTCCTCTCCACTTTTGGCATAAAGCTTGACCCGCATTTGTATTTAGCTTTAATAACATGAACCCAAAGAGCATTAGTATTTGTTAGAAGGTTCCAACATAGCTTCATTATGTCACCTTAGGTCTTTGATCCCCAACCCATCATTAATCTGGTCTCTATTGATTAGTTCATAGGGCAACATGTTGAATTTCTTGCTATCAACAGTGTCAACCCATAGGAAGCCTCAACTTTTATTTTCTAGCTCCTGAATAAAGCCTTTGAGTAGAAGCATAGTCTACATATTGTAGGAAGAAAGAGTAGATAAGATTGCTTTGATAAGGGTGGCTCGACCTGCAAAGTTAAGACATCCTTTTTCCATCCTACGAGTCTTTTTTAAGTCTTTTCAAATATTGGAGCAAAAGTGGTATAAGAAGCCCTCTTGTACAAGAGAGGAACTCCAAGGTATTCCCTAGGTCCCCTATCAAAACAACACCCATCTGTTGACTTAGAGCATACGCTATGGAAAAGGGAACATTTTTGGAGAAACATACTCTCATCTTAGACTTAATTATTTTTGGCCTGAAGCAGCACAAAATTTATCGAAACACCTTATCATCCCTTCTGCTTGATCCTCTTATGCTTCTCCAAATAAAATTAGGTCATCTGCATGCATTCATCTCCAATCAATCACTCTAGCTACTACATCTGAATGTGAATGTGTTGGCTTCTACAATTCCTCATTTCTAATCGCATAGAAGAAAAAGAATCTAGAAGAAGCAAAAGGATTAAGGAAGTAAAAACTTATGGTTTAGATTTTTTCATGTTTCTTATTGAGGGAACTATAGAAGAGGTTGAAAAGTATCTACCTATTTGTTTTAATTTAGAAAATGGTCTTAAAAAATTTGAAAAGGCTATGAAGTTTTGAGATGCAACCTTATATATCTAAAATCATGTATCCCTACATACCATAAAAATGTAATTATTTATGAAAAAATCATTATAATTATGGCTTTTTACTAAGTAGTATGGTTGTGACTTTTAATTTTAGAGACATTACTTTAAAAGATACCACTTCAAGACATCTCTCCATACTTATAAGTACTCTCCGCATCTTTCCATTTGTGTGCACAAATTTTTTTACATCTAACAAGATCAAGAGCTTGTTTGGGAGTTAGGTTTGAAACCTAGGTTTCACAGATTCCGAGGCAAAACCTAGGTTTTGAAAAGTGATTTATATTTGGGAAGTTATAGCTTTTACGGATTCCGAGGCAAAAAAGTAAGAAAAAGTGGGTAGGAAAGAGGAAAGTAAGAAAGAGATGGAGAGAAAAAGTAAGAAAGAGAAAAGAGAAAAAAGTAGTAAAAAGAGAGTATGAAAGAGAAAACCTAGGTTTCAAACCTAGGTTTTGAAACCTAGGTTTCAAAATTGAAACCAAACATGCTCCAAACTTATTATGTTTCTTTTTGAGTGCATATATAGATAAAGTCAAATGATCACTTTGTAAAATCTTTTGTTGTCTTGCCTGAGTGTTAAGAGTACAATCCATACTCAATAATCTTTATTGTATCCTGCAAGAAATTAATCAGTTAACTCAACTTGCACCCTTTAATGTAGGAATGGGTGGTGAATTAAATTTAAAGGAAATTGTTGTACACGCTTTAGAGATATCGCGCACAACTTTCACCATATCTTCTTGCACTATTTAGAGAACCATTCCCCTAATAAATCCCTTCATTTGATGGCCCAAAACAGGTTACTCGTGGATCTCTGATCAAGAAGCCTTCCTTTTGCATCAATTATATGGGTATCAACGACATTATCAGCATCAAGAAGCCATAACCTCCTCCATTAAAGTGGCCACCAACACCCATAATGGCACACACACTCGTAGGGAAGGCCATAGTTTTGGTTTTCTAGGCAATTTGGTTGTAAAGTTGACCATTGAACCCATGCAGTAGCTCTGTGTTTGTCTATCTGGATTGAGTTGGGGTTGATGAGATCGAGGACGATGAACGGGAGATATGGAGATATAGGAGAGGCCATCGTAGTCGTAGCTGCCACTTCTGGTTCGAATCTGAAATCCATGACGCTGGGAGCAAAAGATGGAAGCTTGAATATGAGAAAGTTGGAAATGTGTGACTATGACAATGTCACGTTCTAAAATTTAGATGTGACCGGCACGGACTATGAGAGATTTCACACCTTTAAATCTTTGATTTGTAAATGTATGCTATTAGCCGAAATACTAAATAACAATGTACACCGTTTTTTCTTAAGATTATAGCATAAAAACATACCATGTGTTATCCATACATTGGGATTCTTGTAGAAGTTTCGGCAGAGTCTCCTTTATAAGACAGACTTACAAAAAGTTCTACAATAACCTGCAAACTTGAACAGTATTTAGGGCAATAATCCATCACAACATATGCATATTTCACAGAATATACAGAAGTACATGGATACTGCCTATAGACTACATAGATAATCTAACATTCAAAATTAAATAAATGTAAGTTTTTATATATATATATACCAAGCAGCAGCTATCAAGATAAGTCAACGATCTGAACAACAACAATAAGGCTCTTCACTGCTCAACTAGAGGTACAGGGTCAACTAGGCTATCTAAAGCTAAAAGTAAATTTCCGGTGAATAGCGTCCCATTTATATATTTAGTGAAATGGAAGAAAACAGTCTAAGGGATTTAACTTCTATAAATAATATAATAATAAATCTCAATTTTTGAAGAATATAATTAATCATACTTGAAGCTGCGTAATAGATTATTCATCAGATGATTCCAAATACGTGGTTTAAAAACTTGTTTGACATAATCGATTTAAATAGATAATTCTCAAATCTCGTATTTACGTAGAACTTCAACAGAACGGAATAGCAAGCGTGGACACACAGTGTACGAGAGTAAATAACCAAGTACAGCTCGGGCCACAAAAACAAACATAAACAGCTCACGAGGGTAAGTAACCAAAAGCGTGTCTTGATGCCATGAAACAGCGCAGTCGTAACAGCCACGAATAGCAAACATGAATTAACACTCACGAATATTAAGCAAGCTTGAGATTCACCGTGGTGCACCAAGGACTAACAATACTGTTATTAGTAACCAACTGTATTCAGTCCTCTCAATAACATTTTCAAGTATGCATGTGATTAATTTCTAAATCATCATTAATGATAAAACTATTTTGGAAAATTTTATAACAAGCATCCCAGCATGAAAACTTGCAAGTAATATCAAAAACCATTTTCAAGCTATTCGCTCACTTATCATGCTCTCAACATATAACTCTTCTCTACAATTCAACTCCCAACATATCTTTTTCTTCCCTTCCTAACAATAATATATAAATATTCTTAATCAAAACCAAATATACTGATAGGATCCTAGGAATAGGGAGTTAGTTATTTGACTAAGTCTTTATTTAATTATTTAATTAGTTATGTATTTGTTTAAATTATTTATTAATTGTGTAATGTGTGGGTCAGTTATGCACGTAGGAATTAGTGAGGTAGTTATGAGTTAGTGGGGTCATGGAAGGAATTAGATAGAGTCAGTTATTATCATTCCTATATAAATATCCTAGTTGTATTCCAGATTAATCACCAATAAATTGAATGAGAAAATATTGTCTTTGAGTATTGGAGATCCTCCTTTCCTCTTGGCTTCTTTTATCTTTCAAATGTGAGATCCTTGCAGTTGGGAGAAACTAGAAGAGCTTGATGAGTTCTAGATCCTAGAACTTATCATATACTTTTAAATTTATAACTAGCTTCGAAAAATCATAACTTATTCCATAATACTCTAAATACAGTTGTTCAAGTGTATATTTAAAGCTCTTTATATCCTCTTCCAAAGAAAATTAACACTCAAAATTTATTATCAACCCCGCTTTCAAAATCAATCCTCCAAAATTCTGTTTATTTGCCAACTTTTTCAGATTTCTAGATTTCAAAACCCAATTTTGGCAACCATAACTTACAATTTACTTATCTAAATATTGCATTCTAAGACTCAATTTAAAGCTTATAATGAATACTATTTTATTACCAAATTTCATGGTCAACGAAACCATTTGGATAATTAAAAGTCTATCCAAAGTCAGCTATCCGGCAACAATTTCAAGCACAAATTTTAGACTTCGATGAACAATTTTTCCAACCGACCATAAATTCCACACTTCAGTTTATATATAATAAAGTCCAAACATTCAATCTTCCACATGCAGCCATGAAACCACTTCAATAAACCATACTCCACTAGATTCATCTATGATCAAGCACTTATAACTCCATTTAAACTCCTTTCTCTTCATATTGTAAAGAACCCGAGAGCCTTTTTGCAGAAGTCCCACAATCTGATCTCAGTAAACAAAACTCATCCATTATTCAGTTGAAATCAAAATAGGAAGAGGTATTGTTCACATGAATAGTAATAGCCAACTTATGAAGAGAAGTCCCACTTCAATAAACGCTCGCACGCACACCAATATCTATGTATATATTACCTCAAATTTCAACTCCGCAGCCAATTTATGTGTGTATAAATCCTTTCATTCTTTTTTGCCTTAGTTTCCTCAGAAATCAAAATAGGAAGAAGTTACTGTTCACATGTAACAGCAAATTGAGCTAAGGAATTAAGAAAAATTTTGCATGCAATACTCCATATTGTTTAAGAAGGCTCTAACCTTGCTTATAATTACATTTAATTAGTGAAAACATACTTTTTTTCAATTATAAATCAACCTTTGAAACCGAAAATGACCAAATTGAAATAATTTAAACGTAGAGAAGTGTTCAAGGGACTCACCTGAACAAGAATCCTTTCTTGTATTGACGAAAAATACCCTCGGGTGAACCAGCACCACCGACCACGATCGCTCTCTCGCTCGCGTCGTTCACGTCTCTAGAAGCAGAAGGAAGAAATGAGAAAATTACAGAAGGAGGTGCTGATCGGGTGTATAAAAAGTGTGGGAGGGTGAAATGACAATTTTACCCTCCTACACTTTTCCTCTTTGCACTAAAGTCCTTCTCTTCTTGTTTTCTTTGCAATATGGTCCTTTTCTTTCTTTTTCCCCTTCCTGGATGTTACAGACAAGGGGTGTAGGAGTTGTGTTGGATGAGAAGCTGAGATTGTGGATGGAAGAGTGTAGTAAGGATGAATAAGAGGAGCTGGTTCTGGAGAATGGCGTAGCGTCTGGGGAATGAAGGCAAAGACATTGAAGGACGTCTTCATGAGAGGATGATGATGGTGGTGGTGATGATGCCGCCCCAAACCAAATCAAAAGAACAAAAGCACCAAAAACGTATGAGCTTGGAGGCTTCATTTTGAATTTGGTTCAGATATGAGTTTAACTGCTCTCTATTATGTACATCAGATGTGAGATTTCTGAATTAATGTCGGTTGGGCCGGGAGAATATTCTAGCTTAATAGTAAAAGCTGAGTTATTAAGACCACATAATAAATGTGTAGTTGTGGAAGATCGTTCAATCACGTAGATGGAGAAGGATATTTCACATTCATATAAACGTACATATGAAGAGATATTTCGAGGTGAGAACTTAAATACGCCAACCCAAAGTTTAAATTGTGCTTGTACATTCAGATAAGTGGTCTAAAATTGAGGCGTAAATTTGAAAGCATGAGAAATCACAAACGTAAGCGTCATTCTGAAGTACAAGTGCAATACAACAAGATCTATATATGTATATGGAAAAGTGGATAAAAGACGTAGTTGACATATGGTTCGTTGCTGTTTAATTATGGTCCTCATTTGACCATGACTTTGAATTCACTTCAAATTACTTTGTGGTTACAGTCTATATTTAGTTATTTTTATGAAATTATATATAAGTGTGAATGTCCACAAAACTCTTTGAATTTCTCTTAGGATTCTTTCTCTCTAAATGTCAAATTCCAAAACCTTCAACTCCTTAAGATTTCCCATGCTTAATACTACAAAGACTATAACCTCCAATGCCTTTATGTTGTATCATAAAGGGTTGGATGTACATGAAACACATATGGAATTAGGTATGCTTCCTCTCTCAATTTCTTCTTCTATTATTATGTTCTTCTGCTCTCAAACTCTCATTTTATAATACGTTTTAGTACGAACTATGCTAAGGGTGCATTTTCTTATCTTTATCTTAAACTTTTTCTTCTATCTTCTTTTATCGTGTATATATATAATCTATCAATGATAACCTTAACCATCATATGAAATCGAATGTAACACTTCTTACCGATTGTTTTATACATCGGATTTTATGGTTACGATTGGAGACTATTGTTATTTTCTATTTTATTTTATCATCGTTATATTATCTTATTTACATTTTTATTTGTTATATTCTCTTATTGTTTACATTTCATGTTGTTATATTATATTGCTTTATTTACGCTTCATTTATTTATATGATATTTATATTTCATTATTGTAATTATATTATTGTTTACATTTATATATTAAGCTGTTTCATTTTATTTATATTCCATTTATTTATATTATTTAGTTTATCCTTTCATTTTCTTTTATCATCACTTTTTATTTATTTTATGTTACTTATTTAATATTATTTATTTATTTATTTATTGTTCTTATAATTTATATTTTTCTTATATTTTAATTTTAGTTGGTCACTATTTATTTTTTATTTATTATTCATTTACATTTTGTTACCTCTTATTATGTCATTATTGTTATACTCACAACTCTATAACTAATATATATTATTTTATTGTTAACCTCATTTATGATATTTACTATTATTGTTGTTATTGTTTATTATTTTCCATCTTTCTGTTACTTATATTTATTCATATTTTGATGGAATAATAAATTATAGTTTCTAAAAAATTATATGTTACAAAATTGATATAGTTTCTGAAAAACTATATGTTATAATATTGATATAGTTCATGAAGAACTAGTTTTGATTCCTGAATAACTAATATAAATTTTTAGTTTATAGGCGGAAAAAAGTATTGATCATGAAAATTATGACCCATAAATCTATATTACATTTTTTTGTTCACTCAAAAGTTTGAAGATGATATCCCAATTGGATTAAAATTTAAAATTGTATGGAAGTCCTGAAGTATAAAGACCTTCAATTGAAATACACTGAATAAGAAAAATCATATTGATATAACTCACACTTGAGAGGAGATCATTAGAATACAAGTGTGAGCTAATTTATATTTCTATTTATGAAGGGGAAATTGTTAAGCCTTTTGATCTCCCAATATGGATGTCATGTTAAATGTCATATTGAGATTTTAAATCAATATGTTATGAAAATTGAAAAGTTGTTATAGCTAGAAAACCAGAAATTTACACATTTAGATAGATTTATTATTGACATGACTTGTTTGATCATTCAAGTCATATATAAGATGTAATATATTATTAAAGATTATATATTGAAATCTATTGAAGAACCGGAAGATTTTTCACGAATAGCCATCACATTATATTAATGTTTGTTCTCAATAGAATATGGATCATGAGAAGATCCCTGGTTATGATTTAAAATAGATCTCTACATTTCTAGAAATACATTAACTTATATGGGCCCATTCGAAAAAACATGTAAACCATACAAGTATTCAATAAGTTTGATAGATGCATCTATAATATGGATACATGTGTGATTCTTAGTAGCTTGCAGCATGAAGTTTGCAAGATTTTTTTAAGTAAATCATTATGTTCATGAGTGCACAATTTCCAGATTATACGATCCATAATCAATTTTTAAAGCCTCCATATATAAATTGATCAATGATTGTGAGAGCAAGATTTTCATTTCAGTATTGGCATATCTGACTTAATATATTATAGCACTTATACACATCAAGCCAACAAAATTCTCCTAGTGAAATTGGCTTTTGGTCATGAGACATATATTTTCCATCTTAAATATTTGAATGTGCAATGTTTATTCTTATTCATCTACAATAATGCACATAGATGGAAAGTTGAGATAAATGTTGGGTAAGATTCTCCTCATTATTTGTCTCTAAATGAAACAAAATTACGTTCCTAAAGGGAGCAAATGGATTCATGAGACTTGTACGGCATTATTAGTTGATTGTTCTTTGACAAAGTTTTTCACATGAGAAGGAGAAATTGAATAGCTGGAAAAGAAAACACATTGAATGTATTATTACCATCAAATACAGATCCTCAAATATAACAAGATGAACAAGAAGTTCATCGAATATTGCATTCAGGAAATATTGTAAAAATGTTTGCCAGATGTTATTATTGATCTGAATGAGTATAATTAAATTTCATATTCTAGTTGAAAATGCTCCAATTAGTATAAATGAAAATAAGATACACCTGAAGCATGATAAACCAGTCGGTTCCAAATGTTATACTTTGGATAAAGATGAGCATATCATCAAGATGATCATATTGAAGAGGCCAACATTCCAGAAAAGATCAAGACATAATTAATTGCAAAAGCCTCAATAGAAGTTCAGGTGCCTGGAAAGTAATGTTGAGTTTTTGATAAGTTATGTCGCAATGAGAAAAATAAAACCAAAAAAGATAAAGTTGTTGACAATGGTTTTGGTAATAATATCATGTAATTAAATGAGGATCATATATATAAATCTGTGATAAAAAGTTGACAGAATAGTGATTGGCCAATATGAAAAGTAAAGGAAAAGACGCAATGAAAATATGATTAAGTTATTTCAATGTGAAAATTATGAATCTGTAATCCAAACACATGAAATGCAAAGTTATTACTATAACCTCCGGTGCTTTTATATTATATCATAATGTGGGTTAATTTTTATGTTTATGGCATTGTAATTTTTGGAAGGGTTTAGTGCTTATAAGGAGAGTTGTAACATAAAGGGTTGGATGTGCATGAAACACCCATGAAATGAGATATGCTTCTTTGCTTCCTCTCTCAATTTCTTCTTCTACTATTCTCTTCTTCTACTCTCCAAGTCTCTCATTTTATAACAGTTATTCTACATTGCACGCTTGCGGCTATTATCAAAACGTATAATTAATTAGCATTCCATAGAGTCAAAAGAAAACAAAGTCTGGGAAGAAGATACACATACGTAACTACATATTATATATATGAATAATCACACTTAGTTTAATTACCATAGAAAAATCATAAAATATATCGTCTTTGATTTTTCAAAGGAGATAACAACACTTGAAAGAGACGCATACATGAATGACCGACTACAATTTGAATTCCCTCGCTAAGCACGCCAAATTTGATCATTCCTGATCAGAACACCGACTTGAGGACACGCATATATGACTACAACATTTATATTTTTGGGTGTTGATTCACTATGACCCCAGCCTACATTTTTGTCAGATACACTAACCTGCAGAACCTAATTAACAAGTCTTGCTACTGTTGAGTTTGTTAATAACCTTTTTTTTTTACTAAACATACGTATTATGTTCAAAGTATTGTCGGATATTAATTATAAACTTTTCTCCCACCAAAATTCAAAGTGGTTTGCTGTATTGTGAGTGATTAACCTCATCCATTAGAGTCAACATCGTTGATCAATAACTTGTGTTAATAAGTGCAGTGGTTCGTATTTGAGTCAATCCTTATTGGCCTAAGTGAGTTGAAGCCCAAGCTTAAGTACTCAGTCCTATGTATGTTTAGAAATTTCATTGGGAGAAATAAGTTTACAGATTCCGAGGTATTTTACGGATTTTAAGATGGTTTTTATAAATTTCGAAATGGTTTTTACAGATTTTAAGATAATTTTATCTTGACTTACGTGTATCGTTGAGAAAATGGTGTTGCCAAACAAGCACAGAAAAGGTTATAGAGGATCAGCTTAGCCAATAATTCAGTCTGCCTAGCTATATACGCAGTGGCGGAGCCACGTTGAGATGAGGGTGGGCAATTGCCCCCCCTCAATTTTTCGGGGTATATGTAAATATTTAATAGATTTTTATTTTGCACCCACTGATTTTTAATATTTGAACCCACTCAAATTATTTACACTTGTAAACTTGTTGTCATTGTTTGAAAATAAAAAATTGCCCCACTGATCCAGGGTCTTGGCTTCGCCACTGTATATACGTACGAAGTATTGGGTTGAAAATGAGAAACTTGAATAGTGATTCTATTGGTTCTAACTTTAGACGTCAAAAGTTAGAATACATCCCATTATTGGACCAAGTATGTGCCCCAAATCTGGCTACTTGATCGGAGGTCTAAAAATACAAACTTTTCAAAGCATCAAGATCAAACTCTAATAACTAGCCGATGGATCGATCATTTTGTGCAAGAGATGTATATACACTGTATCCATCGGATGATATTAATTTAACGTAATAAATCGAAGTATGCAGAATGAAAGAATAAAACAAAATTTAGTTTAAAGAATGAAGAGTGATGGAATAATTAGATATACATCCATTCATCATCCACTCCCAAAGTTCAAACGCAGGCTTAATTGGACAATGTCAATTTCTTTCTTATATATCGATTATGGCGCCGCTAATAATGAAGAAAAATGTCAGTTTGAATCTATACACATAGCGTATGTGGATTTGGAGGCCATATATAGTACCTTATACTCAATGGAGTTCAGAATTAACTCAATGGAGTTCAGATGACTTATTAATTAAAAAAACAGATGTTGATCAAAGTGATGATTATGTTACCAATTCTTTTCTTTTGATTTTTTATATTTGTGTTAGGCATTCAAGATGAAAACGTTTACTTAAGCGATGATTAGGTCGTATTAACTTATTAAATAGGATGGCCAAGCTTGTTATCGTTATATATATGCGCGCGCGCGCGCGCGCGCGCTGGAGCAAGTGCATGTGCCTCCAGATATGCACGAAGCTAACCCATACATATTCAACGATGCGAGATGGCGATTTGCAAATAAATTATATATTATTTACCATTTTTAATTTCAGTATATTTGCACGAGGAAGCGTAAGTTGTCAATTTGACAATAATAAATGCCTCTAATAGTAATTGGATATACCTAATTGAAAGTGACCCAGATTTTATTTTCATATTTATAATTAAAAAAATGAAGAGATGGCGCCCTGGAGGAGCTGGCTGTTTCGCTGGGAATACAATGGAAAATAGCTTGACATTTTCTTCTATGAACTCTCTTGTCAATTGTCATGATAGGAAATAATGTGATGATATTAGACTTGATGAGTATTACTTTTGCCTTCTAATGATATTATAATTACTATATAAAAATAATGTTCTTGCTTTAAAGTTTTATTATTATATGGTTATACCCATTATTATATCCATATCATTTAAAGATGAGATACAGAGTGAACAAAAGGAGAATCAAATCTGATCGATATCCCAGGTTAGTTAAGGTTAGGATTGTTCTCATGGTCTTGTTAAGAAAGGGGTGAAAGAAAAAAAGACCCTACAACTCAAAAGAACCGAGTCTGTTGTTTTCGGCCGTGAATCCAAAGTCATTAATGCCAAATCTGAAACTTGGATAATTTGATATAACAAGCGAATCCAAATGATAGAATGAGAAGTTAATGAAGGAAATATATATATATGTTTAGATTACATGACTGTGTGCAAAAAATGGAGCATCTTGTTTTGCTCTCGATATGGCGTGCGTGTTCACACAATGATGAGTATATAAATGTTTTGGCTTCTCAGATAATAATGTTATAATCATTACATATACAAATATATTTGGTTAGCTAGGTCAATGAATGATGGGGTTACGGCATCTATTCTTGGTCAATTTGGGAGGTTGCTTAAAAACAATCTTCTCATTTTTCATATTATATGTCAACCCACAAATCTCTCTATAAATTCCATTACATAACAGATTATTTCCCCACAGAGTACCCCAATAGCAACAAAACAAAAATGGGTGGTTCAAGAATACTCCCACTACTCACGTCATTACTTTCTCTTCTTGTTCTTCTTTCCCTCCCTTCCTCCTCCTCCTCCTCCTCTCAGAATACTTTCATTCGTTGCCTCGTAAACCATTCCGAACCCTCTCACCCCATAACCTCCGCCATTTTCACCCCAACCAATGCCTCTTTCTCTTCTGTACTACAAGCCTACATCAGAAACCTTCGCTTCAACAACTCCTACACCCGAAAACCATACCT
>JANTPZ010108073.1:2596-16988 GCA_025593235.1 Vachellia pachyceras | reverse complement strand
AGTCAAGACTCTAAAGTCTACCACTGTAGTGCTATAGTTAGCTGATAAGACTATTAGGTAACCTGAGGGTATAATAGATGATATTTTGGTGAGTTTAAGGATTCCTGCATATTTTTTGTGCTTGACATGTCCTTTGAACATGTTAATGACACCACTCTAATCCTAGGTTGACCTTTCTTGAGGATTGCTAACACTATAATTAGCATGAAAGAAGGCATCATCACAATGGAAATAGGTGATCACAAGACTTATTTTAACATGTATGAGGCAATGAAAAATCCTTATAAAGACTACTGTAATTGATAAAGTTGTTGAGTGTTAATGTAATTGATAAAGTTGTTGATTACTGTGCGGAATTTAAATGGCAAGATTATTCCGTTTGCTCTAATTTTATTCACTTGATTCTACTTATGAAGATTACTCTTTTTCATCTATTTATTTTTTCCTTCCACTTGTTCATGTGGCACTGACGTAACATGTCTAAAGTGTATAGTAGTCAGTTGCACGTTGTCTATCCCACAAACATTTGTTGCATCATCTACTGGTATATGAACTAAAGAATTCACGCTGGAACTCTTAAATACTCTCAAACTTCTTATTTCATCTCCCATTTTCACAGAACAATTCCATTATGAGCATTATATTATTTGTTCGTTTCATCCTCCCTTCATTGGACAGAACTCACCCTCGAGTCAAATTCGGTATCATCAAGATAGGGTGACAAGTCAATAACGTTGAAAGTGGCAAAAATGCCATAAGCATTATTATTGACCTTTTGCACAATTTCGAATGGGACAACTTGGCATTTGGTTATTTAGGCTTCAAATGGATCAAAACCAATTATCCCATATTAAAGATTCGTTGTTTTTAAGTTTGTCTCGCTGCGTCTTGATTCTGGAATTTTGCTTCTGAATTCTTTCATGAGCTTGTCCATGCAACTTCTGTTTAGCCTTTTCATCTGCATCAAGTGAAAAGTGTCAAGTCTGAAGGACTAATGGGTCGAGTGTCAGGAACAGCTTCAAACGGGCTTCCCAATTATTTGGTTGAAACTCATCATCTGGGCTTCAGATTTCGTCACCTTGAGTTCCTCCTTCATCATCAAGATCACCAATAGCTTAGCTTCACCCGAGGCTTTGTTAAACTCACTAGGCAATATGGTGCTAACTTGATCTTGACACCATCTTTAATGAATGAATACGTGTTTGCATGTCCATCATACTGAGCATATCGGTCATATTGCCATGGCCTCCCTAAAAGAAGATGACATGCATCCTTGGGCACAATATCTGTTCCTAATGGATAAAGTGGGAAGCATTGTTTAGAAACGTTTACCTTGCTTCTAGTGTTTAGTGTTAAGCCAATGGAGCTTGTAAGAATGATGATGGGGCTTCAATTTATGCATTAATTTATGCACCTTGTGTATTCAGACATTACATTTTCACAGCTTCCGTTGCCATTACAAACTTTGCCTTGGGTGCTGCAACAGGTGTGAAAGATGTTGCGTCATAGCTATGACTTTTCCTTGACTACAACTGCATACAGATTTCGTCTAGTCACCAAAGCCTCACCCTGATCTGTGGGTGTAATATCCTCATCATATGTTGGCTTAGCTTCAAAAACTGGGGTTTCCTCTTCACCATCTTTAGGCGCTTCTACCTTTTGGTTGGGACAATCGTGGCAATGTGGCCGAGTCCCTAGCATTTGAATGTTTGATCGTCTTGAAGCTAGAATCCTTGGTTGTGTACAGCTTATACGTAGTGCTCGGTTGTGGCTTGTCTCGATAGCTAGCCTGCTTCTTAACTTGAATAGATAATCGGATCACATCATCCAAGGTCTAATACTGCTCAAGTTGGACTGAGCGGTTAATGTCAGCATTTAAGGCGGCTAGATAACGAGCTATTGTTCATTCCTCTTTTTCTTGAATATCACATTTCATCATAAGTTGTTCAAACTCTCTGGTGTAATTTCTACCAACAATGAACTCTATTGAAGGTTTTGCTGTTGGATGAAATTACCCGGGTGGTAATGTTCTAGTAGGAACTTCCTAGTGAGCTGGCTCACTAGGAAGTTAGAATCCTTGGTTGTGTACAGCTTGTACGTAGTGCTCGGTTGTGGCTTGTCTCGATAGCTAGCCTGCTTCTTAACTTGAATAGATAATCGGATCACATCATCCAAGGTCTAATACTGCTCAAGTTGGACTGAGCGGTTAATGTCAGCATTTAAGGCGGCTAGATAACGAGCTATTGTTCATTCCTCTTTTTCTTGAATATCACATTTCATCATAAGTTGTTCAAACTCTCTGGTGTAATTTCTACCAACAATGAACTCTATTGAAGGTTTTGCTGTTGGATGAAATTACCCGGGTGGTAATGTTCTAGTAGGAACTTCCTAGTGAGCTGGCTCACTAGGAAGTTAGAATCCTTGGTTGTGTACAGCTTGTACGTAGTGCTCGGTTGTGGCTTGTCTCGATAGCTAGCCTGCTTCTTAACTTGAATAGATAATCGGATCACATCATCCAAGGTCTAATACTGCTCAAGTTGGACTGAGCGGTTAATGTCAGCATTTAAGGCGGCTAGATAACGAGCTATTGTTCATTCCTCTTTTTATTGAATATCACATTTCATCATAAGTTGTTCAAACTCTCTGGTGTATTCTTCTACCGATAATGAACTCTATTGAAGGTTTTGCTGTTGGATGAAATTACCCGGGTGGTAATGTTCTAGTAGGAACTTCCTAGTGAGCTGGCGTCACATTTTCTCCCAGGTCACAATTTTGGACTCTCTCTCACGTACTCAATTTCGTTTAAGGTTTTCCCACCATATAGAGGCATGTTTCTTGAGTTTGAAGGCAACAATCTTGACTTTCTGCTCGTCCAGGATCTCCTTGTATTCAAATATCCGCTTAACAGTATGAAGCCTATCTATAAACTCATATGGCTGAAGCTTTCCTTCAAAGTTAGGGATGTCCACCTTGATGTCATTATGAATCTCTATCTCCACTATCGGTGACTCTCAGATGAACTGCTACTACTCGACTCACTGTTAGGGGCTTTCCTGTGTCCTTCTAGTAAAGCTTGTTGCAGCTCTACAGTACTTTCCAACTCTTGTATCCCACATCTCAACTCATCTATATCCACTCCGTGCACTGGTCTACGTCTTAGGGGCATTTTGTGGCCTAGATTGCAAGCTTAGGAGGTTAGGGATGAAACAGACTTTCCAGGAAGAAATATAAGTTTTAGGGGTGAAAATGGAATTTTGAAAAGTTTAGGGGGAAAATGTAATTCTGAAAACACTAGGGCGAAAAAGTAATTTCGGGAAGCACATGGGCAAAAATGTAATTATGGACAGTACATGGGTGAAAGTGTAATTTTGAAAAGTACAGGGGTGATAATGTAAATGTGGAAAGTGTTGGGGCTAAAATGAAATTATGAAAGAGTTTAGGGTTAAAATATAAATATCGAAAGTTCGCCTGACTGGACAGGTTGACGTGGTGAACTATGACACGTGTCAGGCAATGAGTGGGATGAGCTATCGCTGACTCGACAGGGAGGCTAATATGGCAGGTGACGTTGGTGTCTTCAACCTTCAGCAAGCACGTGAGGTGACGGCGATGGCACATAGCTCTCCAGTGTGGCCCATGGTGGCACGTGCGGTGTTTTTTCATTGAAGGAAAACTCCAATCTAGGGTTTTCTGACCTCCTGAGCATGATATCAATATCTGTTTGGCTGAAAAGACACTGAAAGTATGAATTTTGAGATTGGCAGTGTCCCTATTCGATACGCTTCTCTGTAACTCTTCTTACTGGATGATTTCAGGCGGCTCTCTCTATGGAACTGGCTCCACCAAAGAAAACCTTAAATAGAACCAAGTACGTGAGGGAAAGTCCAAAATTCACCTGGGAGAAAATGAGACGCCATCTCACCAGGAAGTTCATTGCTACCAGGATAATTTCATTCAGCTGCAGATGTCAATGGTGGCACGTGCGATGTTTTTTCGTTGAAGGAAAACTCCAGCCTAGGGTTTTCCGACCTCCTGAGCATGATATCAATGTCTGTTTGGCTGAAAAGACACCGAAAGTATGAATTTTGAGACTGGCAGTGTCCCTATCCGATATGCTTCTCTGTAACTCTACATACTTGACGGTTTTAGGCGGCTTTCTCTATGGAACCAGCTCCACCAAAGAAAACTTTAAATGGAACCAAGTACGTGAGGGAAAGTCCAAAATTGAGACCTGGGAGAAAATGAGACGCCATCTCACCAGGAAGTTCCTACCAAAACATTGCTACCAGAATAATTTCATTCAGCTGCAGATCTTCACAGAGTTCATTGTCCATGGAAGAATACACCAGGGAGTTTGAACAACTTATGATGAAGTGTGGTATTCAGGAGAAAGAAGAACATACAATAGCTTGTTACCTTGCAGCTTAAATGCGATAACTTCAACAATATTGGACCTTGGAAGTAGGCTAGCTATCCAAGTCGAGAAGTAGGCTAGCTATCGAGACAAGGGTCAAGCACTACGCACAAGCCATACACAACCATATTACCTGGACAACCTATGCTTTAAATGCCCTATTGCCGCAGATTGTCTAAATCAGAGGGTTGTCACTATTAGGGAAGGAAAATTGCATGATGCGGAAGGAGATGATGAAAGGAGGAGACCACTGCTTTCGAAACCGAGCCAGTATATGACGAGGAGACTACACATGCAGATCAAGGTGAGCCTTTGGTGATTAGCCAAAGTCTGCATACAACTGCAGTTATGAAAGAGCTTTGGTTATGACGCAACATTTTTCACACTCATTACACTCCCAAGGTAAAGTTTGTAAAGTCATCATTGACAGTGGGAGATGTAAAATTGTAGTATCTAACTACATGGTGCAGAAATTGAAGCTACCAATGTATGATTATCCACATCCTTACAGGCTTCATTGGCTTACCACTGGAAGTGAGGTAAACTTCTCTAAGCAATGCTTAGTTACTTCCTCCATGGAGAATAGATATTATGACGAAATTTTCTATGATATTGTGCCCATGGGTGTATGCCATCTTCTTTTGGAGAGGCCATGGCAATACGATAGGCATACTTAATATGATGGACGTGCAAATACATACTCCTTCATCAAGGACGGTGTCAAGATCAAGTTAGCTCCCCTGTCACCTTGTGAGTTTTAACAAAGCCTCGAGGGAAGCTTGGTGACCTTGATGATGAAGGAGGAACTCAAGGTGACGAAATTTGAAGCCCAGATAATAAGTTTCAACTAAGTAACTAGGAAGTCCTTCAGACTTGGCACTTTCACTTAATGGGCTCATTATAGCGTTTGGATTTTGCAAACGCACATTCAACAGTGTTTTTCCTTAAAATGAGATAATCTTATTCACATATTTACCTTAGCTTACGTAAAAGTACTTCTCTACCGCGTTCCCAGACAACACAATAAGCATCAATATTGTGCTGATGCAGATGAAAGAGCTACAAAGAAGTTGTAGGACATGCTCATGAAAGAATTCAGAAGCAGAATTCCAGAATTAAGATGCAACGAGACAAGCCTGGAAACAAAGGATCTTTAATATGGGAGACTCGGTTTGGATTAATCTAAGGAAAGAGTGTTTTCCTAAACAACCAAATGTCAAGTTGTCTTATTGAGCTGATGGTCCATTCAAAATTGTGCAAAAGATAAAGAATAATGCTTATAAGGTTGAACTACTAGATGCTTATGGCATTTCTACCATTTTCAACGTTGTTGACTTGTCACCCTATCTTGATGATGATGCTAAATTTGATTCGAGGGCAAGTTCCTTCCAACTCGGGGAGGATGAAACAGACAAATAATATAATGCTCATAATGTCCCATCATGAATTGTTTAGTTTCATTTTCCACACTAATATTCCCTATAATGAATTGTAACTCATATAACCTCTCTTTAAGAGGAGTTAATTTGTTGTCTAGCTATCCACTAGTATAAATAGGAGGCCATATTTGTGTAAGAAAGACAGAAAAGAAATAAAAAAGCTTAGAGCATTTTCCAGAGTCTCAAAGTGAGCTTTTTAGTTTCTACCTTCTATTATCAGTTATGATGCCATTGGAGAAGGGCTTTGTGTTAGTGTTTTAGGTGATTCTTGCATCATAAGGGCTGATGCTATAAGGGCAATAAAAGAAATTGGTCCACCCCAGAGAACAACCAGCATTGGAGATTAGGGAAATAGACCACTCTCAGCTATTCCACCTGCCTAATTGATGCAGAAACACTTTGAATCTAAGGATTATTCTCCACCCCTTACTTTTCATTCTTTTTATACCATGATATACTTGAATGTGTTGTTGTCTAGTAATGATTTAGGTATGCAAAAGAAATTATCCAATGCAGTTGCTACTATAGATAAATTTGAAGTTGGTTCAACGGTTGGGATATAGGGAAATTATAAATCTAATCATATGGAACCTGAGCTGTCATCGGTTGAACTAAAGGGGAGTAATTTATTCTCTTGAACTTCATAAACTGATTCCTTCACTATGCAACTACCTGTCTTTCATAAATTGATTCCTTCCATTGTGTGACTTCCTATCCTTGAATTGAAATCACTACCCCATACTTTAAAATATGCTTTCCTTGAGTCTAATAAGGAACTACATGTCATTATTGCTAACTCCCTATCTAAGAATATTGAGGAAGAGAGACTCCTTGTTGTGTTGAGAGAGCATAAAAGGGCTATAGGATATACTCTAGCAGATATTCTAGAAATTAGTCTAGCTATTTCCACACATAGAATTTTACTTTGTGAAAGTTCCAAACCAGTGAGACAACCTCAAAGAAGACTAAATCCTCTCACTCTTGTTGTGGTTTAGAAAGAAATCACCAAACTCCTGAGTTCAGGTATTCAATTTCTCATAGTGAGTGGGTTAGTCTAATGCAAAATTCCTGGTGTGTGTGTGTATAGATTACACAAAATTAAATGATGCCATACAAAAGATTATTCCCTCTTCCTTTCATTGACCATAAGAGGCTTGCAAATCTCATTATTTCTTCTTCCTAGATAGTTTCAAGTAGCCATTGTATCAATGATAAAGCTCACCACCTTTACAAGCCCTTTTAGTCTTATTAAATAATGCCTTTTGGATTATGTAACACTCCGGGGACATTCTAGCATTGTATAATGGTTGTTTCATGTGAATTTTTGGAGGAATGCATGGAAGCCTTTATGGACAACTTCATGCTTATGGTGGTTAATTTGATGATGGCCTAGTTAGTCTTGAAAAGATTTTGAAGAGATGCATTGAAAAGAATTTGACTTTGAATTTTGAAAAATGTCATAGTCAATGAAGGATAACTCTGGGACAATTAATTTCTAGTAAGGGAATTAAAGTCGATAAAGCTAAGTTCTTCTTTGCCTTATCCTGTTTGTGTTAAAGATATAAGATCATTTTTGGGTCATGCATGATTTTATAGATATAAAAGATTTTTGCAAGATTGCATTACCTTTTTGAAAGCTTTTATAAAACGTAGGTCAGAATGATTAAACTAGGATAAATCTCTGTGTTGATTTTCTCTTGTAACTCTCTCAGTAACTTCTTTCTGAAATTTCTTTATTTGCTATTTTTAACTTGAAATTTTTAATGTTACCAATTCACCCCTTCGTGGTTAAATCTTATTCTAACACTATGCTTCTTTGTAACTCCTCAAAGTATTTAATCTCTTTCTACGCTCTTACTAGTATCTTGGTGCCTACGTATCCACCATAAGCCTTTACTCATTCGGACCTCGCCCTTAACTTGAAGGCAATGCTATCTTAAGGTCTGCAAAATTGAAGGATCTTATCAATGTCTTGGGTTGTCAAGATTTTGAGCTTTCAAAATGAATAATTGGGCCAAAAATAAGATACTACCTTCAGTCTCTATTTTTCCACTAAATACAGGTATCCTCCTACTATAGGTAATACTATTTTGAGTTTTGAGACATCATTGCATCTCTTCTAGGGAGGATTCCAACGTTGGTTAGCTAGACCTAACCCCATGTAAGAACATGTTAATTTTTTTTAGAGATTAAGAAAGTTAAATAAATTAATTAAAAGTATTTATTTGTATCATTAGATCATATATCAATTTATAAGTAAAACAAATCACTCTGGAGAAAAATGATAAATGTAATTGTTTTATAGTAATTTACGTACCTCAATCTATTAAAAAAAGTCAATAGACCCTTATATTAAAGAACGAAGGTGGTATAAAGTTTACAATGTTTGTGATATTAAGATGTTTGGTGTTCTTCGTGAAATGGATTCTTAAAAATTCTTGATTGTATGTGTCAGATGTTGAATTCACAAGTGAGAGAGTTGGTAATAGTTGAACAAAGCTTATAAAGTTTCATTGATGCAAACCAATACATGCCAATTTTCATTTCATATAACTGTTGATTAGCTAGCTAGGGACCAACCTGGAGGGAATTGCCAACAAGCATGTCGACGAACTCACTTTGGCCTGGAGGCCCTGGGATCCATAGCTCCTCTTGTGTGAAGATCTGGAGTCCCAAGATGAAGACAAAGTCAAATTGTTTTTCTCCTTTGACCAACTCAAAAATAACAAGCATCAACTCATTATAGATCAAGTAGATTCTATAATTTTACAGTTAGCAACAACTTAGAACTTCTACCAAATTCTGTGAACCAAGTTTTAATCTCTAACATTTACACATAAATTTCATGAAACAGTGCAAGTAGTTTTTAAGGCGTAAAATGTAGTAGCTTACACTTGCTACCATGCAGGTGTTCACATAGCCCTTGACACTAACAAATCAGTCTAGATCACTGGTCGTGCATGCAGATGTAACTCAAAAATAGGAACAAAAGGAAATCAAAAGTACATTAGGTAATATAAGTTTAATTTCTAACAATTATACATAAATATCAAGAAAGAGTGAAGTAGTTTTCAGGGCATAAAATATAGTAGCTTTACTCGATATCATGCAATGGCATTCACACAACCCTTAAAAACTAACATATCACTAGCCGGAATGCATATATAACTTAAATTTATAATAGGATTAAAAGGAACTCAACAAATATGTTTAATCTAAAAAAAGAGAGAAGTCATCATTCATACTCTTTTAAAATATTGGGCTTTTTTTTTTTTTTTGCATTCTGTTTTTTTTCTATTTGTTTTTTAATTGTCAGGCTCCGCCAAGAATTTATTTTGAGAATACAAGATCTCTCCAAATGAACATTTTGGTATTTTGTTATCTTCATTTGAAACCTAGCTTCCAGTTTCAAACTCAGTTGATGACCAAAGTGTTGTTCGGCTCATGAAATGGTATGCCTAAGCAAGCAAGTCAACCATTGCACAGAATCATAACTATCAAGTTTGGAGAAATTTTCATTTGCACATAGAAATTTGAAATGTTTTCTCTCTTGAAAAAGGAACCATGTTACCTTAATTATTACGTCAGAATCACTAATCTAGCATTGAAATCAAACACAGTGGGAAGATGTCATATTTAAACCACTACGTCGTCCAAGAGGTATCAGCTGGGTAATTATTAGTCAGATGTTCCTTGAGAAAGCTACAGTGGCAGGCTAGATCTATCAGCAAGCATTAATTAAACATATTTTCCATGCCTTTCCAGTTTCCACCATTAAACTGAAATCTGAAACTACTAAACGAGATTGCAATTGAATATGCAACAGATAAGTAAAATTGTGAACCTAATGTTGTGGCCATTGGCACCTTTGTGTGCGTGAACCAAATGTTCCATTATTGGAATCCTAAGCCATCAGACCTTGTTGCCAGCCATTGATTCAACAATTCAAGATTGAAATGCAAACAAAAAGGTATTGCTTATCATGAGACATACCAATTTGATAAAAAAAAATGAGACATAAGAAGCAGCCTTCGTCATTATGATCGAATATACAACAGAGGCAAGTAAGAACCAAGGAAAGAAAAATTATAAAAACTTTAATCATTATCCTGCTTTAGAGGGTTGTGTTGTTCTTAAAACCTAAGCCATCAGACTTATCAACAATCAATTCAAGTTCAACATTAAACTAAACATTGCTTAGTCAATTGTCAACTCCTTTAATATTTTATATGCATACATACATTATATAATAAATATACTTGAGAGAAAAACAAATTGCAAGGTGGGCTATAGCAATGCCTAAAAATGCCTTGCAAGCACAAGGTTAAAACCACACAGTTGAAAGCTAAACACGACTTTGGCTTTTACTGTATACCAGTAAATACTTTCCATTAAGTTGGTATACATATCTTTTGAAGTATACGTTCCTTGAAAAAATTTAATCATACGGAATGGCAGCACCTCAAATCATTTTGGTTGAGGGACTTTCTCAACCTTGGCTTTTGATCTTAGTGGAAGCAGCTTCCTGCTATCACTACTTTTCGGCATTGGCATTTACGTGACACTTAAAACTAAAAAATTGGTCCTGATCAGTCTTTGGCATATATCATAAATAAATCAAATTTATTATAGGATTAAAAGGAACAAAGATTGGTGATCAATCATACTTTTGGAAGCTAATGACAGGATGTTAACGTTTTGGTATTTTGTTATTTTCGTTTTGAATAACCAGCCCTCTCCCTTTTTAGAATGCTAATGAGGTATATTCTGTTATTTTTATTTGCAACTAAGCATTCAGTTTCAAACTCCCTACGACTAGATGATCAAAAGGTTTGATCATGCAAGTAAACCATGGCATGAAATCGGAATTGCCAAGTCTGAGAAAATTTTCTATGATACATTTTAATTTGAAATTTTTCGCTCTTGAAACAAAACAACACGTTACCTCATATTTCAGGTTTCCTTGCGCATATCCAACTTGTTCTGTCTTGGATCATTATTTTATAATTTATACGTCACCGCCAGTAGAGTTAAATTAGAATCTGCATAAAAACTTCTCATAATTTTAACCGAACATATAACAGAGAGAAATAAGAACCAGGTGAAACAAATTTATTACCCTGAAGCTGTGACCATCGGCAACTTTGTGTGGGCCGAGCAATACATTCGCGAAACAACAGGGTACTTGGCCAGTGTATGTACTTACCAGCCCTCGTAATACCATCATGATCCTCTTTCAGAGAGTTTTGCTGTTTTTAAATCCTAATTCATCAGACTATCATAAGCAATCGATTCACCGTTCGAAGTGAAATCAGAAAATATTGTTTCATCATGAGACATACCAAGAAGTTTTCATTATGGTAATTTAATGTGCAACAGAGACAAATAGATTCAACAATTGCATCGTTATCCTTCTGTAGGAGTTCTCGCTGTTCTTAAATCCTGAGCCATCAGATTATAACCAGCAATCAAATGAAATATATAAAAAATATTGATTATCATGAGACAGAGCAAGCAGCTTTCATTATTGTAATCGAATATGCAACAAAGACAAAAAACCAAGAAAAGAAAATTTAATTATGAACCTGAAGCTGTGATCATCGGCAACTTTGTGTGGGCGAACAATAGGCTCCCGAATTAACCGATTTCTTGGCAAGCGTATATAATTACCAGCTCCAGGAATGCATTTGAAAGAAAATGGGCCTGGGATAAACAATATATATATTCGTAGGTGCTGAATTGGTTCATGCAAGGTTGGGCCGAACAATATATAACCGTTGGCGATTTCGATTTGAATTGTCCGTGAATTGGTTCGTCAGACAATCGGTTCGAACAATATATAGCCGTTGGCAAATCGTATTTGAATCAATCTTGGGAAAGGCGGATGGTCCGATGGAGACATTGGAGCTTCGGGCAAAAGGGTTGCTAAACAGAGCTTGCTATGCAAGATCATGACCCGTTTTTTTTGGACTACAGTCAAGATTATGACTTACCTTGAATTAAAAATTTAAAATATACGGTTGGGATTAACACCAAATAGAAGGCTCAGATGAATTTTCATTACTTATTTGGTGAAAGAATGATCTGTTTAATTATTTAAACCTTCCATTGTCTTTGGAGTAAAAAAAAAAAAAGAAAAGGAAAATCCCTCAAAAATACTATCTCAATTCTAAAATCCAAAAAAATTGCTAATATATTTATTTCTTTTCACATTTTTAGATTTTTATGGGGTATATGATTGACATGAAAACAAATTTAAAATTAGATGTTTGATTTAAAAGGATTTATTTCTGAAATTTGGAAGCAAATATAGAAAGAACAAAGAATGTCTAAAATAAAAAAATAACTTGGCAAGCTTAAACAGTCATTGAATTAAAAATTTAAAATACACGACTGGGATTAACACCAAATGGAAGGCTCATATGAATTTTCATTACTTACTTATTTGGTGAAAGAATGTTCTGTTCAATTATTTAGAGCTGGGATGTGAGATTGAAAATAACTTTTACAGATTCCGAGGTAAAATTTAGGTTTTGGAGAATATATTTTAGAAAATAGCTTTTATAGATTCTGAGGCAAAACCTAGGTTTTGAAAAGTGATTTATAAACCTATGTTTGGGAAGTTATTAGCTTTTACGGATTCCGAGGCAAAAAAGTGGGTAGGAAAGAGGAAAGTAGGAAAGAGAAAGAAAGAAAAAATAGGAAAGATGAAAGAGAAAAAAGTAGGAAAGAGAAAAACCTAGGTTTCAAATTGAGGTTTTGTAACCAAAATAGCTTTTGGGAAAAAAATTTGCTTGGACAAAACCTCGATTTTGAGGTAAAACTTAGGTTTTGAAACCAAACATAAGTTCTAAAATTGGTTACCGAACAAGCCCTTAAACTTTCTTGGAGTAAAAAAAAAGGAAAATCCCTCAAAAATACTATCACAATTCTAAAATCCCAAAAAAGAGATGAGTTAGGAATTCCGGATATCAAAATGATCACTTGTTCTCTTTTTAAGCTCGTTTGGTTTAAGGATATATAATGAAAAGTTTATTAGATGAGAAAAGGTATATATATTATAACATTGAAAATTAAATAAATCTTTTATATATAGAAGGAATAATGTAATGCGTCATTGGATTGTTACTTTACCTTGTAATCCCTTATTGTGACACTCGTTTTATTTAACTCAACCTAATATAGACCTCTTAATTATTAGGCGTAACTATTGCGTGTGAATCCTGTTTTTATAAAACAATTCTCCCCTAATTTCATTAAATTGGTATTTTCATGAAAAATCTTGAACTATTTAAAATAACTTTTATATAAAGTTATTTTTTCAATTAAATCCAAAGTGTCAGATTTGATACTGGATCATTACTCTTTATTTACAGTTTGAAAATAATTCTTCTTTCAAAAATCGTTTTCTAGGTTCATCTATTTGTGACAACCTATACGCTTCTTCTCGCCATCCGTTGAGAATAACATTTATTTCTATCTTATGGGCAGATGTTCCCCTCACATCTACCTTCTATCTCATATTATTATATACATAATTTATACAATCATATATTCATACTCATTTAAGCCATCTAGCTGTATATCAAAATAAAAACTTTAAACTTCTAATTAAACCAAATTATATGTAAATGGATTATTCAATCTTCATTCAATGATTCCCTTGTAGCCACTTCCTTACCTTTTAAGCTACCCATCTTTGATGTATTTTGTTGAAAAGGGGGTGAGATTCGAAAATCCGCGTAGAAATAACAATTTATCATATAATTATATATAAAATTCACCATCATGAAAAAACAAGCCACATGTTTATGTGACAATAGTACACATCACGAGGTCCTACCTCAATAGTTTTGCATATATGTACACGACAATAATTCACATCATGAGATCCTACCTCAACAGATTTGTAAACATACAGTAATAATTTACGGCATGAGATTCCACCTTAACATCTTTACACATTAAATGGCACAAACAAGTATATAAAATAAAATAAATGAGAATAAGATAAAAGAGGTTTTATACAGTGCCATAGTCCTCATTGGAGTGGTCCATGAGCATTGTCCTATTGTATGGTTAGAGCCCATGAACTGTTTTTTTTTTTTTTTTGCTAGAATAGAGCCCATGAACTTACCCTTGAAGGATTGAGTTTTGGGAAAGTATCATGTACCATGCCACAGTCCTCATTGGAGTGTTGGGGTTAACAACATATTGATGCTTAGGATGAGGGTTGACTGTTAGGGTGCTAATAAAAAATACGAGCCCCTGTAACCATTAGATTTGATTCATCCAATCTTTTTAATTTTATGAAAATTTATTTTAATGTGTATAAATATAAAATAAAATTAATATATTAACTATTATATTTTTAAATAATAATTCCTTATAAAAAATTCATAATTTTTTAAAAAATAAGATATGAACTATCAACAATTAAATATAGATTATTTAATTGTATGAGGTGCTTATCATATTACTAACCAGCTAGTGTGGGTCCCACCATGTGTAGTCATGTGTTTGAGAAGAACTTTTTTTT
>JANTPZ010108044.1:0-30753 GCA_025593235.1 Vachellia pachyceras | reverse complement strand
TGTCTCCTCGATTTCAGCTGGCCTATTTGGTTATCTCCCAACAGAATTGGTTACTCTTTCCTTGCTGGTTGCTACTGTTCAGTTAGGCTCCTGTTATCCTCCCCCCAAAACGCAGCGTTCCCATCAATTCCTGTATGTTCAGCAGAAAATGTAATAAAAAAAATAGAAAATTCCAAGGAGTGACAATATATCTCACAATTAGCAATCAATTCCTTTAATCCCTCATTAGCACCATTAATCTCTAATTTCTTACATTTATGCTCAAATAAGATCTCTTTGATGTTCATATTGGGTGCAATAATCCCCTCTAAAATAATGGTTTATCAGTCTCAGTTGTTGGGTTTTACGATGAAAACGGCGTGAAAGCATTGATTTATATATGAATATATGGGCCTTGGAGACATCATCGGATTATTGTCAGATCTGTCTTATATCTAGACCTATTACAGATAAAAGATTTTATTTGATTTATTTTACAAGTGATATCATTAAAATTTTCATGTAAGTGTACAATTTTACCATTCCTTGTTATGTATTAATTTAGTTCTCATGTGTTACAGTAAATGTTAAATAGGAATAAAGTAAAAAAATGTTAAATTTTAAAGCAGATAGTCAATAGAGTTTGAAGTTTTTCTTGAGTTGTGTTAATGATATTGGAAGTTATTTATAAATATGGCTATAAGAAAATGCGATTAAACTTCTCATTATCCTATGGTTGGTGGTGCACATTTTCAAAACAGAATATATTAATAATAATAACAAAATCATCATGTACATATCTTGGCCTGTGAGGCACATTTCTTGTTCAACAAATTGATTTATGCCGAGAAAAACCAAAATGTTTTAAAGTGGAGCGAGAGACTTCAAGTTGCTGTTGATGCACCAAAAGGTTAGAGAATCTGTAATCTTTTTTATACACCTAAATTAGCTTAATAATCTAATTAATGATGTTGCAGGATTGAAATATTTTCATAATGGTTATAAGACTCTTATAATCCATAGAGACTTGAAGCCATCCAATATTTTATTAAATAAATTCAAGGTAGCCAAAATTGCTAACTTTGTATTGTCCAAAGCATTCATGGATGAAATAGATTCCCATATATTAACTCAGCCAGCTTGGACTATATTGATCTCGAGAAAGCCATTACTGCATTTGAGTGCTTCACCATCCGTTCCTTTTTAAAATGCACATTTAACTAAATGGTGTGAATTAAAAATTTGGTTAATATCAAAAAATATGTAAAAAATTTAACTTATGTCTCAAAAACACCCTTATTTGCAGGAAGCTAAGAGAGAGAAAAAGGAAATCAATATCTGGGAATGTGATAATGAATGCATTGAAATTAGGATAAGGAATTAAGTGGATGCAAAATGAGAAAGTCGCAAGAAAGATTTTTAGACAAACTTTGAATATTCTTATAATAGAAACAAGATAAATGTAGTAATTATTCCTTATAAAAAGGAACTGATAAAGTAAAGAAGAATTATTTGTTACTAATTGTCACTGCTATCCACTGAAAGATCAAAGATTAGTCATGTATTGAATAAACTAAAAGAACTCTTAATTATAGACTATTTGATTATTGGATAAAGGTGCAAGAATACCCATGAGTTTTTACTCAAAGTGAACCCAACACCATATTCTTTTTAGAGGTGCGAAAATATACTTGAACTTTGAAAGTAGGAGCAAAAATGACAAAAAAATCTTCTCCATAGATGTTAAATATTGACTGGAATATTCTCTTGATGAAGAAATGACTATGCCAAGCACATCATTCCCATAGATAATTACAAAAACCAAGAACTACAAAGTGCCAACGCCTTGCCGATGGCTTCAAATGTTGGTTCATGAAGAAAGATCAGGAATCTTCCTTGCTTCTAAAAATTCATGGCTTCAAAAATCTCATAAGCAAACCCACATTGATTATTTAATGGAGAAAGACTCGAATTATAAAGGGAAAATGACGCATAAAGTACGTAAAAAAATAGTGAATTTCATAATGGTGATTTGAAATTCAAAAAGCCCAAATGATAGTTCCTCACGTGTCTTTAGACAAATTTAAAGAAAATGACATAAATGTCCTTTAATGTATAAATGCAACACTTTACAATGTCTAACTTAGTGAAAGTAGCTGACTTCATTTGAATGCACCCATTGTTCATTCGAATGAAAACCACACAACAAAAAATGCGGTTTAGAAAGTAGTGAACCTTATTCGAATGAACCATGGGGTCATTCAAATAAGGCCACTTTGTAAACCACACCAAAAAATGCAGTTTAGGAAGTAGTTTTGGTGCGGTTTAGAAATTGAATGGTTCATTCGAATGAAGTCCACTTGGTTTAAAAAGTAATGAATTTCATTCGAATGAAGGTCACTTTCTAAACCGCACAATAAAAAATGCAGTTTAGAAAGTATTGGACTTCATTCGAATGAACCCATGGTTCATTTGAATGAAGGCCACCTTCTAAACTGCAAAAAAAATGTGGCTTAGAAAGTAGTGGATCTCATTCGAATGAATACATGGTTCATTCAAATGAAGTCCACTTGGTTTAGAAAGTAGTGGACTTCATTCGAATGAATCAAGGGTTTATTCGAATGAAGGCCACTTTATAAACCGCACAACAAAAATGTGGTTTAAAAATGTTTGTTCGAATGAAGTCCACTTGGTTTAGAAAGTAGTGTACTTCATTCTAATAAACCATGGGTTCATTCGAATGAAGGTAACTTTCTAAACCGCACAAAAAATGTGGTTTAGAAAGTAGTGGACTTCATTCCAATGAACCCATAGTTTATTCAAATGAAGGCCACTTTCTAAACCACACAAAAATGGGTGCGGTTTAGAAAGTAGTGAACTTCATTCGAATGAACCATGTGTTCATTCGAATAAGGTCCACTTGTTTTATAAAGTATAACTTTAAAACGTTGTAATTTCTTTGTTTGAACTCTAAATTTAACAAATAGCCTATCGTTGGAAAGATTTTTGAGTTTATTTTTGAATGAGATAAGTTTCAGAACTATTGAAAATGTGGTTTGAGAGATATCATAAGAAAATTGAACATAAATTAGGAATAGGGATGTTCTAATACATATTCCTGATTTATGTTTAGTTTTTTTATTATATTTCTCAAAAAACATATCTAGTTGATTTTAAACTTGTCGCATTCAAAAGAAAATTCAAAGGGTTTTCCAACGATAGGTCATTTGTTAAATTTAGAGTTCAAATGAAGAAGTTACAGCGTTTTGAAGTTAGAATGGTTTAGAAACTCTAAACTCATTCGAGTGAATTTAAAGCTCATTCGAATGACTTAATACTTTCTAAATCGCAAAATTTAGGTATGGTCTAGAAAGTTGGCTTTCTAAACTGTACCATGAAAAAAGGGTTTAGAAAGTTCATCTCTATCCACTTAAAATGGGGAAGCATTTGAATGAGACTTGTCATTCATTCAAATGAGAAGGTGAAAGCTTCTATATTCGACGGCTGAAGATTTGGCATCATTCAAATGAGTGTAGGACTCATTCGAATGAGATAATGAGCTATTGCAATGTTGGATGAACATATGGAGATGCTCAACTTTCTAAACCATTTATTTTATATACAGTTTAAAAAAATCTTTCTAAACCGTTCTTATTATGTGCGGTATAGAAAGTCTCACATAACTCATTCGAATGAGAAGATGGGCTCATCTGAATAGAGGCATCATCTTCTCTTTACACGAATGAACCTTCGTGATGAAGATGAAAGCTTGTACTATCTCATTTGAATGAGTCATACGTCTCAATGGAATGATGCCCTACATCTCCATATGCTCATTCAACTTTGCACTAGCTCATTATCTCATTCGAATGAGTCCTACATCTCATTTGAATGCTGCCAAATCTTCAGGTGTCTAATATAGAAGTTTGCATCTTCTCATTCGAATGAATAACAAGTCTCATTTGAATGCTTCCCCATCTTAAGTGGATAGAGATGAACTTTCTAAATCATTTCTAAACATTCGAATACTTTCTAAACCGTACCTAAATTTTATGGTTTAGAAAGTCTAAACTCATTCGAATGACTTGTAAGTTCATTCAAATGAGCTTTAAGTTTACTCAAATGAGTTTAGAGTTTCTAAACCGTTCTAACTTTAAAACGTTGTAACTTCTTTATTTAAACTCAAAATTTAACAAATGACCTATGAATTAATCATATTTTATCTATTAGATTTGTAGCATTTTAGAGGATTTTGGTGCTATTATTGAGCTTTGATTGAGGTTAATTGCATTAATTATTATTAATTTCAATTACATGAAATTAAAATTAATTATGGATAAATGGTCATACTTTTCATCATTTTGTAAATAATTGATTTTTAGGGCCTTTGATGATACTCAATACCAATTGCTATTATAGGGATCCTTGGAAGAAGTTTGGACCCAAGTAGAGTTGGCCTATTATTCCATTCCCTCATTCATTCATGGGCCACCACTGATTCATCCATTAATTCCATTCGGACAGCACACACCCAATTGAACTCTACATTCTTCCATTCACGCAGAGACGCCTCACACACGAATCAGCCGCCACTCACACGCAGAGACCCATCCAATTGATCCCTCCATTCACTCATCTCTTGCGCGCAGACCTCACGCACACACGCCCAACTTCGTCTTTCTCCATTTTTCACGCCACTTATTCATCCATTCATTCATCTCCAGCCGCCACTAGGGAGAAAAATTTTTATCCATTTTTTTTGTCCAGCTTCGTCCTTATTCCAAGCCCCATTCATTCAACATACCAAACCCACATCCAAGCGCCGCACAGACACCCATTATCTTCCATCATCTCCACAGTTTGACCTCCTCGCCATCGCTCTGCTGTTCCGGCTTGTCTCAGTCCGTCACAATCCCAGTACTGCTCTGTCGCTGTCTCATTCAGTCACCGTTCCAACCGTTTAGCTTGTGGGTTGAAGAAGATGATGGCTACGCTGTTTGCACTGCTGGAATTTCGCATGGCAATTATTGGCTAATTTCATGATTCTCTAATTCAACAACAATAGCAGGAACTTGAGTCTTTAAAAGGGGAGTTTTAGTTGCTTTAATTTCTTGTCAAATAATTGATTAATAATTCCTAGGTTTTAGGATAGTTGTTCTAATTGTTGGAACAATTTTCATTGGTTAAATTTGATTATATTGTGGAAACTATTGTGACTGGAATTGTTGTTTAGCAATTGATATTGGACCGATTATAGCTTTAACTTCAATTATAATGTTGTGGTATCACATTGTATTGAATTTAGAGTTACTATTTTGTGATTTTCTAAGGTGGCTTAGAATCTTAGATCAAATAATCTTTTGCTAACTTTAATTCTATTATTTGAATTCAAGAGTTATAATTAAGTAGTGGTTTTATTATCCTCAATTCCATTTTACTATTCTGGTGGCAATTAGTAGATTGGAAGTTTGGAAAATATTCTGTGGCAATTCGAGGTGGCTCGGTTGTTGGATTAAAGCTTAATTATAATTCTTTAATTCATTGTTTTAACTCCCATACGTATCGAAGTGATGATTGCCTGAGTTGTTGAGTTGGGGAATTAATTTCCATCATTAGTTATTCGTATTGCATTTATTTTTAGTTGTTTCACTTGTTTTCATATTCAAAAATATAAAAAAAAAGTGTTTTAATTTTAGTTTAATTCATAGTATTCGCATAAAACTTTCTCAAATTAATTTTCCATTTAAGTCACTCACATTTAATTACTAGGATTTAATTTCATTTTTAGCTCCTCAAAGTGAATACGACCTGGATTGGTGCTTTACTACATTAATTCGGTTAAAATATTTGACGTGGACCAAACGCGACTAACGGTTCGCTCGTTAAAATGGCGTCGTTGCCAGGGAGCCAAGGAATTTGTTTCCTAGTATTTAAGTGTTAAGTAATTTGATTAGACTCCATTTGTTTTGTTTTTTTCCTTAGTTTTTTATTAGTTTTTGCATTTTTTTAGTATTTTGCATTTGTTTCTAATTGCTTCTTCCATTTGCACAAGAAAAAATTCTCTTTGTTTCATTGGTTGATTGTGTATGCTAAGGAGGGGTAGGTCTAGAACTCTAGTTCCTTTCAATCCTAAACTTCAAAGGTCCTTAGGAGAGGCTAGACTAGAACAAGGAATAGAAAGGGCTGGTGAAATCATAATTGAAGAGGAAAGTCTTTCACACGATATTGAGTCTAATTAACTTATCCTCCAGTGAACTTAGCAATTCTAGTGATCTTGAGATTGAGTTAAACAATTCGGTTAGTTTACAATTGGTGGTTGATTTAGGTGACATAATGGAACATGTTAATGATCCTAATGGTGGTAATGAAATATGGGGAAATGGACAAAATGTAGAACATTATAGAGTAGGTGAGAATAGGGGAGAGCAACGGGCGGGCGGGGCTGCCCCGTGGGGTAACCCGTGTCCCGCCCGTGTAGGATCCTACGGGTACGGGGCAGCCCGTACCCGTAGGTCAACCCGTTTTGACCCGTACAAATGGGTACGGGTCAAAACGGGCAGGTATGTATGGGTACGGGTTACCCCGTACCAGCAACCTTTTTCCACCTCCCACATTTCACAGGTTGCAACGAGATAGGCAGCAAAACAGCAAGCAAATAGGTAGGGAATGCAACGAAATAGCAGGCACACACCTAACAGAATGCAACTTGCAGCACACATACCACATTTCAAATCCAAAAACCAACATTTCAAGTTAAACGTTACAGGTACAGCAGCATCGAGGTTTAGAGAATGACGATTGGACTCCGAGAATTTGAGCTGAGACTTGAGAATCAAAGATGAGTTTGTGGCTTCATGCAGTGAGGTTGTGGGGGATGAGTGGACGACGACTGGACTCTGATGAGTGATGACCGCAAGTCACTCTGTTTCGTTTGCATCACTCTGTTTCACCCTCGTTCGTTGTTCTGCTCTGGTTCCTGCTTGTTATATTTCTGTTTGCTCTAATTCGAACAATTTTTTGGGCCCTGTTAGTCCGTCAGTGCATCTGATGCAAATGGGATTTTTATTTTTATTTTCTTGGGTGGTGATTGAGAATTTGAGGGATAGAGAAGTCAGAGTGGTTGCATGCGCCTAGAGATTCTAGACTCATGAGAGTCCAACAACATTTCATCTCAGACTTGAGAATCTGAGATGAGTTCGTGACTGAGGTTTTGGGGGATGACGGAATCTGAGATGAGTTCGTCCAGTGAGGTTTTGGTGGGCGCTCAAACGCGATGAGACGCTCAGACAACGATGAGCTACAGACCTGCGGTGGAGCTCGGGATCAGACACGATGAGAGTCCTTGCGAGCTGAAGAAAGTCACGCACACCGGCACATACACACATTCGCACACGCACGCATGCGATGTCGTCGGCTAGAGAACATCGGCTGGAGTCTGGACTTTGGAGACAGGCAGTCAGGCACACACCGACACACCCAAACGATGTGAGAGAAGGGGGCTTCGGCTTTTGTGACTTCTGAGTTCTGAGAAGTGAGGAGAGAAAGGGTTGGATTTTGGGCTGAAGTGGGCTTTGGACGGTCTGAGAGGGGGAGAGTGGACTGGGCTGGTATATGTGAATTTTTTTTTATTTGTGTAACGGGTTAAATGGGCGGGAACGGGGTAACCCGTGGGTGAACCCGTGTCCCGCCCCGTTTGTGGGGGTACCCACCCGTTTTTGAACCCGCCCGTGATGGGTTCAATTGGGCAGGTTTAAACGGGTTCAAAGCTTCCGGGTTGCGGGCGGGGCGGGCGGACCGGGAAATTTTGCTCACCCCTAGGTGAGAATAATAGGGGTAACCCTAAGAGAAGAACTATTAGGGAAGAAACTACTTCTGATGCAAATTATAATCCTTTTAATGTTGCATGCCCCTAATGTTGATGTTAATTTTGAAATTAAAGGTCCACTGCTTAATTCGTTAACTAAATTTTATGGTTTGACAGGTGAAGACCCATACAAGCATCTAAAATCTCTCTCCATGATATGTTCTAGCATGAAGCTGATTGGTGCCAGTTTGGATGAGGTTCTGTGAAAGGCATTCCATTTGTCTCCGGAGGGCAAAGCACGAGAATGGTACATGAGTTTGCCTAGGCATATGGCAGATGCCTACCACAACTGGAATAACCTCAGAAAGGCATTCTTGGAAAAGTATTTCCCTGCCTCTCGAACTTCCACATTGAGGAAAGAGATATATTCTGCGAAGCAAGACTATGATGGGTCACTCTATGACTATTGGAATCATTTTCAAGACTTGCTTTCTCGATGTCCGCACCATCAGATTCCGGATGAACAGTTAGTCCAATACTTTTATGATGGGCTTAATGTAATATCCCAGATTGCGTAAACAGGATAAAGGCCAAACTATAAATTACGAAAGGATTTAAGACCCATAGATAAGGAAAAAATAAAGGAAAATGCCTAGAGGAAAGAAATATCATAATTGACTAAGTCCATAGTCTTGAAAATTTTTAAGCAGAAATGACTCAGGGGCAAAATGGCCATTTGGCCTAATAATAAGGGTAAAATGGTCATTTGAATAAAAAGGCCTAGGATGCAAAATGTCATCAAATAATAAGGACATTTTGGTAATTTGGTCAAAAGTCAACAAAAGTCAAAGTTGACCCAAAAGTCAAAGTTGACAAAAAATGTCAAGTTGACCAAAAATTTCAAAGTCAACCAAGGGTAAGGTTAGAATTAAGAAAGAGTAGAAAAAGTGATGACATTTTAGTAATTATGAGAGAAGTAAGAAAAGTAGTGGCATTTTTGTAATTATGGGCAAAGTATAAAGAGTAATGGCATTTCCGAAAAATTAAGGGATTTTGGGGTTTGGAAGACCGAGAAGTAATTATTTGAGGTAGTATGAGTCCTCAAACATTGGAGACCCAAACTGAGAAAAGTTTAGTTGGGTTCTAAAGTATTTAATAAAATTATTACCCGATATTCAGTGCGGGTAGTTTCAAAGTACGGAGAACAACAGTGCCTGAAAGCCCCGAAAAAGGATTTTCTTAAAAAATTCATTACGGAAAATCCGGGAAGAATTTTGAGGAATGGAAAAATTCTAGAGTATCAGGGAAAAATATATAAATTTTCCATACCCTTAAGTCAAATTGGCTGCCTGAAGCACGCTTTACAGTGTTGCACGCAAATTGAGGAATCCTGATGAGTTACGAGGAAAACCCGGGGATGCTTTGGGCTAAGACATGATGCCACCTAGGCAAGGAGGCCTAGGGAATGGCACCACATGAGAGAGAAAGTCTCCGGAAAAGTAAAAAGAAAGTTACTCGATTAAAGGTTACTTTACAGAAATGCGTGCCGCCGGATCAAGTCACCGGAGAGCCAGTAGCCTAACCAAGTCTTGGAGGCCAAGCTAGAGAGTAATAATTACAGCTTTATGAGAACCACAAGAGCTTGACACTTGGCATAATCTGCTCCATTCAAGACCAAAACTTGGAGGCCAAGTTTTAATCTCATCCATTCATCTTTCAAGAAGGCTTTTAAGTGGCTAACCTCTCCATTTGCTCTCAAAAATTTCTGCCACTCTCTCCCTCCATTTGGTCAGATTTTCTCTCCCTCCCAAGCTCCCAAAACCGTCACTTTGCTCTCAAGAAGAGGAAGAAGAGCAAGCTTCCAACAACAAGGTAATAAGAGTAAGCTCTCAAACCTTTATCTTCTCTCAAGCTTTGCAACCTTCTACTACCTTTCTCCTGGATTATTTCCTTGAGTAAGCCTCTCTTTTATAAGATGATGGCTAGGGTTTCAAGAGATGAAAATGGAAAATGAAAGGTTTTAAAGGTAACAAAAGATTGCAAGCTCTTCTTTAAGTAGTAAAGGGTGGTTTGATGTTGGTTGTTGTTGGGAGTTGTTGTTGAAATTTTGGAAACTATAAGTTTATGGGAGGTGCTGTCCATGTGAGGTCTTGAAAAGGGAAAATGTGTTTGAGTATTTTGATGCTTGAATCATGATTTCGAAGCAAGAATACACAAGCATTCACGAGAACAAGTTGAAAAATCCAAAACCCTTCTTTTTCTTTTTTTTTGAAAATCTGTAAAAATTAGAAGGAGTGAGATTTTGATGATTCTAATGCTTCCAATGGCTTCAAAATGATTTTTTGTGTAGGGTAAAGATAAGGAATTGATTTTAGAAGCTTAAGGAACCATAAAACCAAGTTTTGGAACTTGTAGGGTTCTTGAAAAGTTAGAGGGGAGTTTATTGCGTTTTTACAAGCTTTGTTGCATCTTGATGGTTGAATATTTACATGGATATTATACCATGATCTTTAGGGATTTGAGACCTCCAAGAGCGCACTTGGAAGGGATCCAAGAGGACTTTGAAGTTTAAGTAAAAAGGAAAGCAAAGCTAAAGGTAGCAAGACTACTAAACCAAACTTATGTTTTATGAACTTTGTTGTGAATGGTGCATGATCTTTGTGATGAATGAAGTGAATGATATGTGTATGAAATGTAACCTTGATTGCTATGGCCATATGCATATATAAAATGTAGTTTGAACATGTCACATGTTATATGATCATACACTTGTTTTAAAGTTGAAATATGCTCATTCACAATGTTTTTGTTTAGTTAGTTTTGCTATTGGGATTCTCAAATCTCATTCCCCACCAATTAACCATGTAGGTGGAAGCTCAAGAAAGGGTAAGGAAAAGGTTATTGATGAATGAATATGTTGCTCTTGCTTGCATGATTTTTGTATAAGCATATGAGTTGTTAAACTCTATTTGAAGATTATTGTGATTTGTAACCCCTAAAACTCTACATGGAGTAGCATATGAATATGTGATGATACATGCATGAAAATGGGTTAAAAGTACCAAGGAATGGTAAGGAAATAATCATGCTTGAAAGAGATGGGTTAATGAACCAAAAGAGGTTTTGGTGAATTTTAAGAAAAATTGGTTTTCAAAGCTAAAGGGTTCCAAAGGCCCTGAAAAACTGACCAGATTCACGTGGCAATGAACAATAGCAAACGAGCTCTGATTGAGTTGAAACTTTCCAATTAAATCCTAGCTTGGTGATTGCTTCTTTACTTTCAAGCCAAGCATCTGATGGTTCTCCCAACATTTCTCCGGAAAGGATACAGTAAAGTCAAGCTAGGATTTTTCCTCCACAGCCCTTTTCCTTCATCAGAAATTTTTCGGACTCTGCCTGTCAGAGATGAAATCTTGAAAGCACTTCTTAATGCAGATTTAATCGGTTTTCATACATTTGATTATGCTCGTCATTTTTTATCTTGTTGTAGTCGAATGCTTGGCTTGGAATATGAATCCAAACAGGGTTACATTACACATCCTGAGCTTTAAATTGATATAAAGTTTGAAAAATTTGGATGTGTACTTTAAGAGATATGATTTTCCAGAGTTAAGGGAAAAATCTAGAAAAACTGGAAGTAATCATTGGAACAGTGAACGTTTCCAGAATAAACTAATTCAAATGGGCAAGAACTGGAACCAGTTAGTATTTTTCCCCTATAGATAACTTAATAAGCTAAATTTAGAAATTAGAACCACTCAGTTTCTATTTTTTAGAATTAATTATGATTTTTCAAAGTTGGGGCCAGAAATCTGGAAAATGGGCCAGTGAACAGTAACAACGTTTTGAAGAAAAAGAAAAATTTTCAAGTTCACTAAAAAGGCCAATTTGAGTCATCCAAAACCCAATAGTGGTTCTAAAGTGATCTAATATGAGGAAATAGGGGGAAAATAGGAGGTGTTACACTTAAGACTCAAGACAAGGGGATGCTACATGCTGCTTCAGGAGTTCCCTCATTGATTTGACCGTTGATGAGACATGTGAGCTTATTAAAAAAATGGTCTTGAACCATCAACAGTACATCATCAGAGACTCTAAAAATGTGAATGCAATGCATACTAACTCCTCTTCAGTCCACATTCCACAGTTGGACGCATTGACTTCTCAGATTGCTGCACTAACCACTCAGTTGAATCAGCTTGCATCTCACACTTCCTCCATTGATGATTGGAATTCTAAGTCCACGGAGATAGCTGCCCCTTGTTGTGAGTATTGTAATTCTGTTTTGCACATCTCTACTACTTGCCCTCACAGATACGAGGAGGTTTATGCCATGTATCAAGGAAGGCCCAACCCAACTAGACAATGGAATCCATATTCGAATACATATAATGAAGGGTGGAAAGCTAATCCAAACTTTTGATGGGGAGGAAGTGACAATAGGCAAGCGCAAGAGGGATTTCAAGGAAATATGGCTATTCAAGGGCAATCTCATTATGGAGGGTTACAAGGAGAATCCTCTAGAGCCATGTCAAACCCACAGCAACCTCAGTCAAAGGATGATGATCGATTTTCTCGAATACTTAAGGGTATGGAAGCAATGACTGAACACATCTCTAAATCTAAAGCTACAGATGAAGCTAGATTTGCAGCATTGGAGAATTGAATGGAACAATGGAAAACCAGAACTTCTAATTTGACTTTTTACATCACAAAGTTGTTAGATGGAGTGAGTGAGCAACAAACTAAGGCTAGTGGTTCAATGCCTTCCAACACGGTGATAAATCTGAAATCTTTGAATGCAATAACATTAAGAAGTAGCAAGAAAGTGCGATTCAAAGATGATGAGGATGATGAACCAGTTCATGAGGAGATAGAAGTTGAGATGCCTTCTTTTGCAGCCACTCAGAACATTCCTAAGGCTTCTCAAGAGGCCTCCATTCAATCCAAATGTGCTAAAGAGAAGAGACCCTTGGAGGAACCACATGAGAAATCAATCATTCAAGAGAAAAGAGAGTCCAGCACTGCAAAGCAAGGGCCAATGGAGAAACGATCACCTTCCAAAGGTAATGAGGTAAATATTTCTGACTTGCCTTTTCCTCATTCTAATCTCATGAGCAAAAGAGCTAATGAAAAGAAAGATAATGATGAGCTGTTTGAAATGTTAAGAAAACTTGAGGTAAATGTTCCATTGCTTGACTTGGTTAAAAAGATGCCTAAGTGTGCTAAATTTATGAAAGATCTTTGTACAAATAAGAGGAAGTGTAGGCATATAGAGAGAATCCAACTGGGGTCTAGTGTTAGTGCTATTTTCAAGCCACATCTGCCTATTAAATGTAAAGACCCGGGTTCCTACACTATTCCGTGTACCATAGGCAAGACCAATATTTCACATGCTTTGCTAGACTTAGGTACAGCCATAAATGTTATGCCTACCTCTGTTTATGAGAGTCTAGGTATACGTGCCTTGAAAGATACCGGTGTTGTGCTAGGCCTAACTGATAGAACTGTGAGGTACCCTAAGGGCTTCCTTGAGGATGTACTTGTGCAAGTAAAGGGTCTTGTGTTTCCTGCTGATTTCTATGTGTTGGATATGACTAATGAGCTTAAAACCGACAGCACATTGAAGACCTTTCCTTTAAACAGCCCAAACTATAATTAATGTGAAAGATGGTGTCATTACCATAGGATTTGGGGACCAAGATATTGGGTGTGTTTGGATAGCCCGTTGGGAGAACGGACACAGATTCTGAGGTAAAATATATGAGAGAAATTTTGTCTCGGTAAGCGCACCCGTTGGCAAAACGGGCAAACCAAACAAAGCTATTACCTTCAACATTTATGGATGCCATGACTCATGGTTATGCAAATTACTCCTACTTAGGAGTTAATTTGACTAATTATGTTGTTGATGATATTGATGATTTGCATGAATCTGAGATGCATGAACATAGTTGGCATGATGAAATTGTTAAGCATGATGACACATTTACTTGTTTATCTACACCTCAATCTTCTTCTTTTTGCGCATGTTGTGATGACATGGTGTGTGTTAACTGTTTAGATGTTGATCACCTCCTTTCCATCCCTCATGATTTTGATAAATCATCTTGTCTTAACTGTGAGTCTACTTTGAATGCTACACTTGACGATAGCCTTGAGAAGGGCAAGTTTGTTGATTTTGCAGGTATTGATGATGAAGGAGCTGTTATACAAACTATGCCCGTAATTTCTCCTTCGAGTGGTACTGAATCGGGAAGTGGAGGACATATGATGAATGATGAGCTTATATATCCTTCCCCAGACCATTTGGACATACCACTCGCATTAAATGCACTTGACACGAAAGAACTGGTTCGCTTTGTTGTGCAACCCCCTGATTTAGAATTGCAACCCCTTCCCCCTAATTTGAAATATGTCTTTCTTACTGCTGATTCTAAATTGCCTGTCATTATTTCTAATTCTTTGAGCAGTTCTGAAGAAGAAAGATTAATTTATGTGTTAAAGAGTTATAAAGGGGCTATAGGTTGGTCTTTAGGGGATATACTAGGGATTAATCCCTCTGTTTACACACATAGGATCCTTTTGAATGAAGGGTCCAAGCCAGTTAGAAACCATAGAGGAGATTGAATCCTCTCATTTTAGATGTGGTTAAAAAGGAAGTCTCCAAATTGTTGCGTGCTGGGATCATTTATCCAATATCAGATAGTGAGTAGGTCAGTCTAGTACAAGTAGTGCCAAAAGAGAAGTGGTATCACAGTCGTGAGAAATGAGAATAATGAGTTGATTCCAACTAAGGTGTAAAATGCTTGGAGAATGTGTATAGACTACAGAAAATTGAATAATGCCACAAGAAAGGACCATTTTCCATTACCTTTTATTGATCAAATGTTGGAAAGAATTTTAGGAAAGTCTCATTACTGTTTTCTTGATGGGTTCTCTGGTTACTATAAGTACCTATTTCTCCTGAAGATCATGATAAGACTACTTTTACATGCCCTTTTGGTACTTTTGCTTATCGAAGGATGCCATTTGGGTTGTGTAATGCTCCAATCACCTTTCAAAGGTGCATGATGGCAATATTTAGTGATATTCTAGAATAGAACATGGAGGTTTTCATGGATGATTTCACTATTTACGGTGAGAGCTTTGATGAGTGCTTGGATAGTCTAGAGCGAGCTCTTAGGAGGTGTATCGAAATGAATTTGGTTTTGAATTTTGAAAAGTGTTATTTCATGGTTGACAGAGGTATAGTCCTAGGTCATCTCATCTCCCAAAAAGGGATAGAGATTGATAGAGCCAAAATCGAAGTTATTCATCCCTTCCTTATCCCACGTGTTTAAAGGATTTGAGGTTTTTCTTAGGACATGCAGGTTTCTATTGGCACTTTATTAAAGATTTTAGTAAAGTTGCCCTTGCCTCTCTCTACATTGTTGAAAAAGGATGTTGGATTTAATTTTGATGATAAGTGTAGACATGCTTTTGACACTTTGAAATCCATGTTTGTTTCACCGCCTATTCTTACTGGACCTGACTGGAATTTACATTTTGAGTTATCTTGTGATGCTTCTAACTTTGAGGAGAAACATTCTAGAGTCATAGCATATGCCTCTAAGACACTTGATGATGCCTAAATCAATTACACCACTATAGAGAAAGAACTATTTGCTATCATTTTTGCTTTGGATAAGTTTAGACAATATCTGATAAACTCTCGAGTGGTTGTTTTTACATATCATGCAGCAGTTCGTTACTTGTTTAAGAAGCCTCAGTCTAAACCTAGACTGATAAGATGGGGTTTATTTCTACAAGAGTTTGATCTCGAGATCAGAGATAGAGCCGGAGCAGAGAATCATGTAGCTAACCACCTTAGCCATTTACCCGAAGGCACTCAGGGAGTTGATTCTTCTCATCTTGTTATTGACTCATTTCCTGATTCTACACCTTTTGCATTAGTTGCTCATGAGCCTTGGTATTCTAATATAGTTAATTATCTTGTCACTAAAATCGTGCCTCCCTCTATGTCTAAATTTCAGGTTGATAAGCTGAAGAGGGAGGCAAGTTACTATATTTGGGATGCTCCAATCCTGTGGAAGCAATGCAGTGACCAGATCATTAGACGATGTGTTCCAAACGATGAGACTCACTCTATCCTTACCTTTGCACATTCTTTATCATGCGGAGGGCATTTTAGTGCCAATAAGACTGCTAGGAGGGTTTTAGAGTGTGGTTTTTATTGGCATTCTCTGTTTAAGGATGCTTATTCTTTCTGCAAGTGTTGTGATAAATGTCAAAGATTTGGGGGTTTTGGTAGGAAGCATGAGATGTGTAACACCTCCTATTTTCCCCCTATTTCCTCATCTTAGATCACTTTAGAACTACTATTGGGCTTTGGATAACTCAAATTGACCTTTTAGTGAACTTGAAAATTTTTCTTTTTCTTAAAAAACGTTGCTATTGTTCATTGGCTTATTTTCTAGATTTCTGATCCAACTTTGAAAAATCATAATTAATTCTAGAAAAATCGAAATTGAGTGGTTTCAATTTCTAAATTTAGCTTATTAAGTGAGCTATAGGGTAAAAATACTCACTGGTTCCAATTCTTGCCCATTTGAATCAGTTTATTCCGAAAACGTGCACTGTACCATTGGTCACTTCCAGTTTTTCCAGATTTTTCCCTTAAATTTGGAAAATCATAACTCTTAATATACACATCCAAATTTTGAAAAATTTATATCATTTTAAAGCTTACGATGTGTAATATTTAACTGAAAATTTTCAGTGCATTTAGAGCTCGTTTGCTATATTTCATGGACGTTTGAAACAGGTCAGTTTTCAGGGCATTTGGAACCCTTTAACTTTGAAAAACCAACTTTTCTTAAAATTCACCAAAACCTCTTTTTGGTTCATTAACCCATCTATTTCATGCATGATTATTTCCTTACCATTCCTTGGTACTTTTAACCAATTTTCATGCATTCATCACCACATGTTTACATACCACTTAATGTAGAGGTTTAGGGGATTACAATCATAACAACTTCAAATAGAGTTATCAACTCATATACTTATACAAAATCATGCAAACAAGAGCATCATCTTCATGCATCAATAAACTTTTGCTTACCCTTGCTTGAGCCTCCACCTACATGGTTAGTTGGTGGATAATGAGATTTTGAAATCCCAATAGTAAAACTAACTAAACAAAAGTATTGTGAATGAGCATATTACAACTTTAAAACAAGTGTATGAGCATATAACATGTGACATGTTCAAACTACATTTTTCATGCATATGGCCATAGCAATCAAGATCACATTTCATACTCATATCATTCACTTCATTAATCGCAAAGATCATGCACCATTCATAACAAAGTTCATAAACATAAGTTTGGTTTAGTAGTCTTGCTACCTCAAGATCTTAGCTTTTCCTTTTTCACTTTAGGGCTCTCTTGAATAACCTTCCAAATGGGCTCTTGAAGGTCTCAAATCCCTAAAGATCATCGTATAACATTCATGTAAATATTCAACCATCAAAATGCAAGAAAACTTGCGAAAACGTAACAATGCCCCCTTTAACTTATCAAGGATCCTAAAGGTTCAAAACTTGGTTTTTTGGTCCCTTAAGCTTCTAAAATCCCTTCCTTATTTTTACCCTATACAAAAATTCATTTTGAAGCTATTGGAAGCATTAGAATCATCAAAATCCCAGTCCCTCTAATTTTTACAGATTTTTTGAAAAAATAGAACAAAAGGGAGGGTTTGTATTTTTCAACTCTTCTCACGTATTCTTGCCTTTTCCTTCTTCCAAATCATGATTCAAAATTCATAAAAATCAAACAAACATTTCCCCCTCAAGACCTCAAATGGATAGCACCTCTTCATATACTTAGGGTTTCCAAAATCTCAACAACAACAACCAACATCAACCATCAACAACCATCAAGCTAGCTTTTACTACTCAAGAAAGAACTTGCAACCATTTACTACCTTAGAAACCTTCTCTTTTCCATTTTCATCTCTTGAAACCCTATCCATCATCTTCCAAAAGAGAGGCTCATTCAAGAGAACAAACCAAGATGAAGGTAGTAGAAGGTTGCTAGCTTGAGAAAAGATGAAGATTTGAGAGCTTGAGTGGTTACCTTGTGTGTGTGCTAGCTCTCTTCCTCTTCTTGGAGCTTGGAAATGGCATCTTCTTTGGGAGCTTGGGAGAGAAAAATATGATCACATGAAGAGAGAGGAGAGGGAGGATGGATTTGAGGGGAAAATAGAGGGTTTTACTAATTAAAAAGGCCTCTTGCAAGATGTGTGGTTAAGATTTATTCTTGGGGACGAAGTTTGAGAATGCTTGATAGAGATTGTGCCACATGTTCTCATTGGATTGCTTGGTGAAAAGTGCTTTTCAGACTTCCCTTGCTGGTCTGGTTGGGCTGACTGGGCCTCTGCCCGTCCAGTTACTTGATCTGGTGGCACGCATTTCCGTAAAGTACCCTTTATTGATCTCTGTACATCGAAATTGCCCGCACCGGATACTGGGTAATAATTTTATTAAATACTTTAGGATCCAACTAAACTTTTCTCAGTTTGGGTCTCTGGCATTTGAGGACTCTTGCTACCTTAAATAATTACTTCTCAGTCATCTGGACCATCAAATCCCTTAATTACAAAAATGCCATTACTTGTCTTACTTTCCTCATAATTACCAAAATGCCACTACCTTTTCTACTTTTGCCATAATTACCAAAATGCTATCACTTTTTCTTAATTCCAACCTTACCCTTGGTTGACTTTGACATTTTTGGTCAACTTCGACTTTTGGGTTGACTTTGACTCTTTTTTGTCAACTTTGACTTTTTGGTTGACTTTTGACCAAAATTATCAAAATGTCCTTATTATTTGATGGCATTCCATGTCCTATGCCTTTTTTATTCAAAATGACAATTTTACCCTTATTATTAGGCCAAATGACCATTTTGCCCTTTAGTCATTTCTCCTTAAAATCCTTAAGATTAAGGACTTAGTCGATCATCCTTTCTTGTCTATAGGCATTTTCCTTTCTATTTTTCTTATCTATGTGGCTCAAATCATTTCATAGTTCATCTTTTTGGCCTTTATTTTCATTTACGAAATTTGGGATATTACATTTCCTTCCCCCTTAAAAAAATTTTGTCCTCGAAATTTTCACCTTCGAGTTAAATGACTTTAAGCTCTTGGCTTTTATCTTCTATTCTGTTTCCCCACATAACTTTCTTCGGTATACTAGCTCTTGCTAGATCATTTTTAACTGGGAAACAGGAAATGCCTGACACATTTAACTCGTCCTTGGGGGTAAGGCCAAACGATAACTACTATCTTTAACTTTTATGCTCTTAGCACATCTCTTTAGCTGAGCTTCTTAACTTTGAAGACTGACATGATCCTCATTATTGGAGATATCTTTCAAAAACATATGATCTCCACCCTTAACTACAACGATCATCTTTTCTTACTGCATGGCTGACTTACTCATTAGTTACATCTCTATTGGCTTTATCTTCTTAGCCATTCAATTGCTATTCAGAATCATGCCAATTTCTTCCTTTGCTAGGGTTTCTTGACCTTTAATAATTGATCCTTCTTTTTAAAGATAAAAGTTCTTGAGGCAAATCTTACTTGCTGCCTCACATTCATTGGCCATCTCCTTTAGTTAGCCTTACTATTTGCTAACTTTGGCTATCTGACACTTTCTGTATCTTTGCCCTTAATTCACTCTTTAGTCTTTTTCTTTCATTATTTGGTGAGTTCATTTAATCAAAAAGGGCTTTTCCTATTCTCTTTCTTTTCTTCATACCTATAGCCTCCCAATAGGCTTTAGAGGGATATAACATTCTTTACTGAACTTTAGCATTCCGACATTTGAGCACTACAGTAGGGAACTTTTCAGATGTCTTACTTCCCTTGGCTCTTTGGTGCTTTCATCGTTCAGAGAAACTTTTACTTTATGATCTAAATCTCTCATCATTTGACTAGCCTCATGATTATTTACTCGCGTTTATACTGGAGGCTTTAAGTTCGAATCTTTGAAACTTTCTAACATTCTTTGCTTCTTTGATTTATCGTGCTCTTTAGCTGGCCTGATTATAACTCATTCAGGACTTACAGCTCTACTCCGTACTTATCTTTCTTTATTTTCCTTTTTTGGGGATTGGAATAAACTTACTCTAATTGACAGCTGGCCTATCTAAGGAAATAGTCAAAGGCACTCTCTCTGTACTAGCTATCCATCATGAGGACATTTTCTTATCTTGAGCCCATTTCTGGTCATCTCATTCTCGTGTTCTAAGAGCAGAATCATACTTCTGACTCCGAGCCTCCTCATAGGCTTCTTTACTGAGGTCCACTATGACCTTATGCGCATCAGCGCCATTCTGTAGGCTTGGTCCTAGACCCTTGCCCCATATATAACATTATTAAGAGAGTCATTCTTGCTCTTTAGAAACCTTTAGACCATGGAACATGGGTTAAGAATAAGTTATCTATCCTCCATAATAACTAGACTGATAATTCCCCAAGACTAACCGTAGAAACCAACGCTGTTTTCTGAGATCTTGCTTATTCCTTTTTGTTGCTCTAGCACTTTTCTAGAACTTATCTTTTCTTTCATGCCTCTTAGCTCAACCTTCTCAGGCTACATCTCTTTTTGCTATGCTTCTTGAATTCTCAGACATTGATCCATTCCTTTGGCTAATTTCTTCAATGTCTGTTCTATGCCAATCTGCTATATCTCAAGATTCATCAATCCTTACTACATCTTTAATCTTTACTAATACATTGTAGAGAAAGAGGATTATCATTCTGCTCTTCTCATTAGCTCATCTGGTACCCAAACATTTTTAGGGAATTCTATCCCTGATTGCCATTAGCTCATTCTTTCTCTCTTCATATTGGGAATGGTTTACTCCACATGCCTTACTATTACTCTTTTCTTTCTCGTGGGATAACATAGGAAGCACACAATGGTATCCCATTAGAGTCCTATTTATTCTTGTCTATCAGGAATTTACTTTTCTCCTTGTGTCTCAGGAAGTAGCTTGCCTTGTGCTAGGGCAATTAGTCCCATGTACCCCTGTCTATCAGGGTTTGCCTTTCTTCCTGTCTATCAGGAAGTGGCTCGCCTAACTGCGACGATTTGTCTAACTACGGGTACTTTAATCATCATACGCCTAACTGTGGCGATGGTATAGGAAAAATCATCATCCCAAACTTAAAGAGATACTTTTTGGCTAAAGCTTTTTGTTTGGTACTTCCTCTTCTTATACTGATGCAACGTACTTTGTCCCAATTAGGGAACCTTTTCTGTCTTTCTAGTTCATTTAACAGCGGCAGTGTACATCTCATTTCTTGCTTTCATTCTTAGCCTAAGGGTGACACCTTTCTATGATGCTTGAACATAGCGAAGTATCGCTAATTTAAATTTCATCTATTAAAGCATCTTCATAAGATGTATTACTTACCTTTACTATTGTGAGGTGTGCCATATCACTTCTTTCTCATCATTTGTATCATCATGATGCTCTACCTTACTTTTCTTTCGGTAGCCCTTAAGATTCCTTGACTAATCCACCCATGGTCATTTTAGCTTTGCAATTTATTCTCATAGGAATCTTTTGTCATACTAAGATTTAAGCCTATATACTAGCAAATAGCTCATTACAAAGTATCCTTGAATCCGCTGCTAGTATTATGCCTTTATTACTGTTAAACTTGGGTCGGTTCTATCAGATATGATTAGTTTTGATGATGTCAAATATAATAGAGCAAAAAGTTTTTACAATCCATATTGATTTACTACTTTTATTTGAGCATTCTTTTTAATTGAAAGATGATGTGGTTAAATAACTCAATTTGAATGTTAAAATGTTTTTAAATAGATGTTATATCATATTTCATTGAGTTACCATTCATCTAAACTTTATTTAGATGTTCAAAACTATTTCTTGAAGATAAAAATCGTGTTTGATAAGTTTTTGGAGCTTCCTGAAGCAAAAATTGATTCTAGGAAGAATAAGTGCCAAAACTCGAGTTCTGGGTCATCAAAACTCGAGTTTCAGCCTTCTGGGTCATCAAAACTCGAGTTTTGAAGTTATCAGAACTCGAGTTTCGACTCTTCTGTTTTCTGTCAGCTCGATATATATCTAGTATTTTGATCATATCTCCCAAACCACAAGTCTGATTGATGTGAAACTAATTTTGTATGAAACTAGACTTAAAATTTGATTCATGGACACTAAAACCAGCATCAAAGCATTTAATATGAAGGAGATATAATTTTTGAAATTTGGTGGTCGAATTTAACGTTTTATCACTGACCTTTGCTTATTTTTTCTACCATAAATTTCTTTATATAACATATTTTGGACTCATTCTTATTTCATGTGAAAGTAGACTTACAGGGCTTTCCATTGTTATATTATTTTCAAGGTTTGGATTTGAATTGAGAGCGTTATGACCGTTGCAAGTTGAGGCATGTGCTGAAAGCTGAACTGTGATCTGTGCAACTCGAGTTTCCTGCTTCAAGTTGTGACAACTCGAGTTCCAGGACAACACAACTTGAGTTTCGAGCTTTTTGAACACTTTGAAAGACTTTGCTGCATCAGAACTCGAGTTCCAAAACTTCACAACTTGAGTTTCACAACTGTTTTACAGAACTTGAATTGCAAACTGGAAGTTTTGACAGTAGAGTTTTAACAACTCGAGTTCCATGATTTATAAAACTCAAGTTTCATGCTTTTCTCAACAGATTGACCAAATTTTGTTATAAAACTCGAGTCATGCTTATTCAAGACTCAAGTTTCACAACATGATTTCATAACTTGCATTCTGAACTCGAGTTTCCAAATAAAAGTTCTAAAACTACATTATGAAACTTTCATTATAAACTCGAGTTTCCAAATTAGAGTTTTCTAAACTCGAGTCTTGAATTGAGAAAACTTGAAGTTTCATTACATAACTTTTTGAATTACTCAGAACTCATGAAATAGAACTCGAGTCATGAGATATTGAAAACTCGAGTTCCTTATTTTCTGATAAACCTTCTGACACAACTAGCCTATCATCTACCGAAGCTTTCTGTTTTCGTGCTTTTATATTTTGAAATATACTTGCTCTCATAATGCATTTTAGTTTACCTATTAAACAGGTATAGGCCTAACAAAGAATGTCTCTGGTACTCAGCATTAACAGTCATCAGTGCAGTCTTTGCCGTCAACAGATGAGATGCACATTAATGACAGAACAACGAAAGTGAAATCTATGAGTAACGGATATATGTCTTCCTCTCCAACGGACATATTCTGACAACATTTATAAATAAGAGGGAGCAACCAACTGATGAGCTAAGGAGAGAAAAGACAAAGAAGTTAGAGTCACTGAACCCATAAACAGAGCACAACTTTAGGACTGATAATTTCTTCTCCGAGAGCTTCAATGTCTATAAATCCACTCTTTTGATAGAGTAGTTTATTGATTCATCCAAACTCATTGTATTTCCGTGAGAAACTCAAGATTGGGATCTTGAGATTGTTGGGTTGAATTTGAGTTGAGAAAACAGAGCATGATGGTCTCTGTACAATTTGTGAGGAGGAGTGATTGTAAAAGTTTCTCAAGTACCTACGGTGCAAACTTGAGTGGGTTCATAAATGCCTGGAAACATTTATGGGGTTTTTCAAGTACCCACCATGACAAACTTGAAATGGGATTCACAAGTGTTTGGGATGACATTGTGATTGTAATGGTTTTCCAAGTACCTGGTTAAACTTGGATAGTATAGTGGATTGAAAATCTCAGAGGTGCTCTGGGGACTGGACGTAGGTCAAAGAGGGCCGAACCAGGATAAATCGTCATGTGTCTTTCATTCTTTCATCTTCACTTACCTATATTGATTTTCCAGTATATACTCCATTTTTATCGAGTCATGATTTGAGTGTTTTGATCAACTAAGTTTCGAAAAGAAATTTTTTGAGACACCCAATTCACCCCCCTCTTGGGTGACAGTCAGTCTAACATTTGGTATCAGAGCAGGTTTCTTATTTAAAGGACTTAACCGTCTCAAGAGTGATCCATGGCTGAAATTGGGTTGTATGCGTTTTCGAATGATTTTGATAAACTATCCTATGTTTGTGAAAGATGTAGATTTTGTCAGTTTTTGAAAGCTAGAACTTGTTTTACGTAAAATTATTTCGAAAATGGTTTTTTCAACTAAAGTAGAGAAAGGATTGTCAAAAGAAGAAAAGAAATTGATTTTCTTCAAAACTTGAGCAATGAAACTTCTGTATCAAAGACATTTGGTATTCTCTTGAATGTATTCATATTTCTAACAAATGTCTTGAAGTTGCAAGTGTTGACAGTTCATAAGCTATAGTTGATGAATCAAACTGGAAGCTGTAAGCGCAGAAGGATTAATCACAAAAATGCTTCCATGAGTTAGTCAGCACAAAGGAACCAAAAGAGAGTGGATTACAAAGAAGAAGCCTTTCTATTGAAAATGATGAATCACTCTCAAAAGTTCAAGATGCACCTACAGTAAAATGTTCCAATTCTTCTCGTTCCTGTTTTGAAAATGTTTTTCCTTCAGAAGCTTGCATAAAATTGTTTTTGAACTAATCTTTTGCATTTGTTATTTAAAGAAAAACGTTTTTGAACTATACTCTGAAAAATTATTTTTGAAGAATTTTCCCTACTGATCATTTGAGATTGCATCCACTATACCAACATGATTCTTGCAAATTTACCATACTATTCTTACTTGCAAGTATTGTGGTAAATCACCTCATATTTCTCACCCGTGCTATTTTGAAAATTTCTATTATGAGAAATAAATATTTTTGGGCTCGTAAGATTCAATGCTAACATTCAAGGACCCAGTTATACGTGGGTACCAAAATGTCCATCTCGTGCTTCTGTCATGCAGATAAATTCATGGATATAAAGGTACTAAGAAGATAAAGAATCAAAAAGCTTCTCATGTATGATAAAGGAGAGTCACAAAACCTATAAAGGAGAATGCTTGGATCATCCATTGCTTAATCATAAGAAGTAACGAAGACAGTAAAGATGCAGTGAGAAAAGCTAATCCTCCAAGAGGAAGCTGGTCAAGAGAAGAATGGATTTTTGCATCTAAAGCAGCACTAGGGAAAGAGAAAATATGGTGATATCAAATCCTTATCCCTTATTGTGTTTATTATTTGATCTCTGTTATTTTTCATTAGCAATCATATCTTGATTTTCAAAATGTTTCAGATTGCTACTTGAATTAAAGTGTAAATTGTGCTTAAGCGTATCTTTTCATGTACAAATTTTTTGAAATGCATAACCAAAAGATTTTAATTCATATTGATTTACAAAAATGCATACACATGTTTTGATAAGTATTCATATTTTGATTGCATTCAAATGGTTTCAAATATTTTGGAAGTTAATATTTTTGTAAAACCAGAAATGCTTCAAAGGAGTCTTTCATAATGATAATCTTTTTCAAGTCCATCACTTTGAAATGAATCTAATGCATGAAAAGCTTCATGTCTAATATCTTTATCTGAGAGCTATTCAAATGATTAGAATGAGTGCTTTCACATTAGTCATTTAGACATGTGAATCTGTGCCTTATTATTCATAAATTCTTGTACTCATTTTGTTACTTGAATTCTTTCAAATTCAATGAGTCAAGATATTTTCTGGGTCATGGGCAAAGTCATTGTGACTTGTTCTCTTTGGAAAAACCTTCAACATGTCATCGTAGTTGTACTCCAAACTGAAGCATTCTGATATTTGAAACTTGTCAACTTCCGTTTTTAGCATAAGCATAATGTATTTTTCATGCTTCAAAAATGAGATTTCATACTTTCAAAATCACAATTTCATAATCATGATCAAAAGAACCTTATGCTCTCAAAAGAATTTATGATTTATATTTTAGAAATCATCAGTTAACTTTTCAAGTTAAATTATCTCTTTGATCAAAAGTTGTATGAATTAATCATATGAGAGCTTTAGGGTCATTGTTGCTAACATAGTGTGGACTCATGAGAAGTTGAATATCAGAGGAAGAAAAGGGTTGATATGATTGTGCAGGATGAGAAAAGACTTCTCAAGGCTATGACTACATACATCCTGTTGAAGTTGAAGCTTGACCTTTGGTGTTGAATGTGCTAAGGAAGGAAACCAACATTGATCAACCAAAATCAAGCAAGTCACAACAAGGTGCTTAGCTCTAAAGATTGGGACACATTAGGATATCATCTATAAAGACTACAGCAAACTGATCTAGGTATTGCCGAAAAATACAATTCATGTAATCCATGAAAATTGCAGGGGCATTCGTTAATCCAAACGGCATCACTAAGAACTTATAGTATCCATATCTCGTCTGAAAAGCCGTCTTGGAAACATCCTTAGCTCTATATTCCATTATCATCTATCTGCCTCTTGCTCCAGTATATATATAGCCAGCTAGGCTTTTATTCCTGAGGGCAGCTCATCACCTTGAAAATCTTTTCAGGTCACGCATTCCACTTTTTTGCGACTTGAACGTCCTGGGATCCTTCAAATATGAATAGGTTAGGCTTAATAAATTCACTAACCCATTACTGGACATCATCTCTTTTATCTGCCCTAATGGGAGCTGGAAGGGCTATCAAGATCTGCTGGTTCTAGTTGTGGAACTTTATGGTTCTTATCGGTGAAGGCTGTCGCTACTGCTGTATGGTAGTTTCTTTGTCTACTAACCTTTCTTGCTCTTCGCAAGGCTGGTTCTCTTAGTTGTTCCATCAATCCTTACTCTTCATTTACCTTTAGCAGAACCTTATGCACTGGGTCATTCTGTTTATTCTGACTACTAATGTGCCTCTATATCACATGTTCTGCATTTTCTTACCATCTCAATCTCTTAATATTTCAAAATGAACAGCCATAATAGGATAACAATTTAACTTCCATGCTTACCATTATACTATTCCATTGTCAGGGAATATTTCATACACTAGGGCTTTTAACTTGTCTAGACATACTTTAGAAATCAGGAATGGGGAATTCTATAACCCTGATTGCCATATCTCCACAACTCTTTATTTGGAATGGTCACCATCAAAGCCCAAGACCATTCATTGTTCCCTATTGCATCTTCTGCAAGCTAATCAAGCTCAAAGGCCTCTCTGGCCCTTTTCTATTCGAGCTAAATCACATCTTCATCCTCGAAGAGAAGTATAGTTTTGGAATTCACGGGTCTTCGATTCCCAGATACGCCCTATCAAATTCATGGTGTTTGGATTTCCCGTAAGCTATCTCTTCTGTGCGGACTTTATAATCTCGACTTAGATCTCCTGGTTGCCTCTGCATCTCGCTTGAATCTCGAGATGATACTACGGTATTGGATCTTGATCCATATGGGATATATTTGGGATTCTCTTCCCGTTTCTGGATCCTCTTCTGTTACTGATATGATTAGCCTCTCTGGCTTAATCATAAAAGATTTTTTTAATGGTTGTATGAGCCATACTTTGCATCTTAGTCTCTTCTTTATTAGGAGCTCTTTCTCTGGTACCGGCATCTCTTCTGGTTCATTGGCTATTGACTGCTCTAATTACAAGCTTGTCTCTAGAATATGTGACTTTTGGGCTATTATGGCTCATGCTTAACTATTCACATTTATTCATTTCCAAATATAAATGAATTAAACATTCAAACACAAGCCATAACTCAAGTAAAGCACTCACATACTTCAAACATAATAATCAATTAATGCAATAATAATGCATAAGTAGCATCACTATGGGCCCATAAACTATCTTTGCTACATCAAAGGATTAACAATGCATAACAAGCATAAGTCGCCCAAAACTTATGCTCTGATACCACCAAGTGTAACACCTTATATTTTCCCCCTATTTCCTCATATTAGATCACTTTAGAACCACTATTGGGCTTTGGATAACTCAAATTGGCCTTTTTAGTGAACTCGAAATTTTTTCTTTTTCTTCAAAACGCTATTACTGTTCACTAGCCTATTTTCTAGATTTCTGGCCCAACTTTGAAAAATCATAATTAATTCTAGAAAAATCAAAACCGAGTGTTTCCAATTTTTAAATTTAGCTTATTAAGTGATATATAAGGGAAAAATACTCACTGGTTCCAATTCGTGCCCATTTGAATCAATTTATTCTGAAAACGTGCACTGTACCAATGGTCACTTCCAGTTTTTCCAGATTTTTCCCTTAAATTTGGAAAATCATAACTCTTAAAGATTACGATGTGTAGTATTTAACTGGAAAGTTTTAGCGCATTTAGAGCTCGTTTGCTATTTTTCATGGAAGTTTGAAACATGTCAGTTTTCAGGGCCTTTGGAACCCTTTAACTATGAAAACCAACTTTTCTTAAAATTCACCAAAACCTCTTTTTGATTTATCAACACATCTCTTTCATGCATGATTATTTCCTTACCATTCCTTGGTACTTTTAACCAATTTTCATGCATTCATCACCACATGTTTACATACCACTTAATGTAGAGGTTTAGGGGATTACAATCATAACAATTTCAAATAGAGTTATCAACTCATATACTTATACAAAATCATGCAAACAAGAGCATCATCTTCATGCATCAATAAACTTTTGCTTACCCTTGCTTGAGCCTCCACCTACATGGTTAGTTTGTGGATAATGAGATTTTGAAATCCCAATAGCAAAACTAACTAAACAAAAGTATTGTGAATGAGCATATTACAACTTTAAAACAAGTGTATGAGCATATAACATGTGACATGTTCAAACTACATTTTTCATGCATATGGCCATAGCAATCAAGATCACATTTCATACTCATATTGTTCACTTCATTCATAACAAAGATCGTGCACCATTCACAACAAAGTTCATAAACATAAGTTTGGTTCATTCACCATTCACAACAAAATGCAAGAAAAGTTGCAAAAATATAACAATGCCCCCTTTAACTTATCAAGGACCCTAAAGGTTCAAAACTTGGTTTTTTGGTCCCTTAAGCTTCTAAAATCCCTTCCTTATTTTTACCCTACACAAAACTTTATTTTGAAGCCATTGGAAGCATTAGAATCATCAAAATCCCACTTCCTCTAATTTTTACAGATTTTTTGAAAAAACAGAACAAAAGGGAGGGTTTGGATTTTTCAACTCTTCTCATGTATTCTTGCCTTTCCCTTCTTCCAAATCATGATTCAAGCTTCATAAAAATCAAACACACATTTCCCCCTCAAGACCTCAAATGGACAGCACCTCCCCATATACTTAGGGTTTCCAAAATCCCAACAACAACCATCAAGCTACCTTTTACTACTCAAGAAAGAACTTGCAACCATTTACTACCTTAGAAACCTTCTCTTTTCCATTTTTATCTCTTGAAACCCTAGCCATCATCTTCCAAAAGAGAGGCTCATTCAAGAGAACAAACCAAGATGAAGGTAGTAGAAGGTTGCTAGCTTGAGAAAAGATGAAGATTTGAGAGCTTGAGTGGTTACCTTGTGTATGCTAGCTCTCTTCCTCTTCTTGGAGCTTGGAAATGGCGTCTTCTTTGGGAGCTTGGGAGAGAAAAATCTGATCACATGAAGAGAGAGGAGAGGGAGGATGGATTTGAGGGGAAAATGAAGGGTTTTACTAATTAAAAAGGCCTCTTGCAAGATGTGTGGTTAAGATTTATTCTTGGGGACCAAGTTTAGGAATGCTTAATGGAGATTGTGTCACATGTCCTCATTGGATTGCTTGGTGAAAAGTGCTTTTCAGACTTCCCTTGCTGGTCTGGTTGGGCTGGCTGGGCCTCTGCCCGTCCAGTTACTTGATCCGGTGGCACACATTTCTGTAAACGGGTAACTATCTTTTTACTTTTTCGGAGACTTTCTCTCTCATGTGTAGTGATTCCCTAGGCTTCGTTGCCTAGGTGGCGTCATGTACTAACCTAAAGCATACCCAGGTTTTCCTCGTAACTTGTTATGATTGCTCGATTTAATCGCAACACCGTAAAATGTGCTTCCGATAGCTAATTTGACTTAAGGGCATGGAAAAATTCTATATTTTCCCTGATACTCCAGCCCTTTTCCGTTCCTCAAAATTCTTCCCGGATTTTCCGTAATTAATATTCTAAGAAAATCCTTTTTTGAGTCTTTCGGGCACTATTGATCTTCGAACATCGAAATTGCCCACACCGGATACTGGGTAATAATTTTATTAAATACTTTAGGACCCAACTAAACTTTTCTCAGTTTGGGTCTCCGGCATTTGAGGACTCCTGCTACCTCAAATAATTACTTCTCGGCCGTTTGGACCTTCAAAATCCCTTAATTACGAAAATGCCATTTGATTGAACCTTATTTATACCACTTTTGTACTTGAATTTCCAGATTTTTTGATTCAATTTTAGTCCTTCATGACCCTTCTTATGCTTAATATGAGATTTAGAGTTGTTGATTTAGATTAGTGTAATTTTGGGTGCATCTGCTATGAATAATTATACAAATTGTGCTTAAATTCCATCATGAGCAAATGATACTTCAAATATGTGCTATTTCATTTCAGGAACTATGAACAAGAACATTAGAAGACAGCTCTGGAAAGTTCGCCGCGGCGCAATTTAAAGTTCGTCGCAACCAAAGTTCAAAAAGAGAAGCTTGAATCCTCGGGAGAGGTTCGCCGCAATGAAATCCCATGTTCGCCGCGGTGAATATCACGCATCAGCACCAGATTATGCTCCAAATGGAAATAACCTGACCCGTGTTAGAATAGGATTTGTCCAAGAGGGGGGGTGAATTGGTCTAATAAAAAATTATCAATTTGAAAACACAAGGACAAGAACAAAGTCACCGAGAGTGAAGAAGGAAGATGAACACAATGATTTATCCTGGTTCAGTCTCCTTGACCTACGTCCAGTCCTCAGGGCACCCCCGAGATTTCCAAATCCACTATCAG
>JANTPZ010108043.1:0-12932 GCA_025593235.1 Vachellia pachyceras | reverse complement strand
TGTTTCAATGTAATAGGGAAATTTTGAGGTGTGCTGATGTTATAGCAAGAGAAGCTCATGCAGGGAGTTCGAACTTTTGTATTTTACCTGATGCACCAGTAGGCTGTAGGGAGTACATCTCTCTTGACAAAACATCGGTATGAGGGAATATCCCTCACCTCAGCCTGTAATTTCCTTTTCAAGCGTTGCTTGCCTTTATGAATCAAAAAAAAAAAAAAGAAGGAGGCAATAATTAATGAAGTGCATTCATGCTTTTTATACATAAATTTTTGGAAGATCAGAGAATTGCTAGCGTGTTAATATGAAAAATGCAGCCAAACCGTAAATATATATATATATATATATTATCTACTGTTATCATCCAAGTTTATCTAGCATTATTTAAATCCAACATGTAGTTAAAAATGTTAATTTTTTAATTACGGCGAAACATGATGTGATTTACTAATAAATATGATTAAAGGAATAGATACAGTTAATGTTGTAATCAAACAAAAATTATATGGTGGGAGCCGAAGACCAAAACACAGCACCGTCTATCTTTAATGTGAAAAACCACTGAGGTGTTGGATTTGATTATGAATATGTACAAGACATTCATTGACTATTATTTATTTCTTTAAATTGATTTGTTTAATTTATAAATTAAAATATAACATAACATCATACATAAAACACATTAGATAAATCAACTTACATTTACAGTTAATTAATTTCATTCCTAATCAACTCAGATTAATCAATTGATACTTACACTCCTTGGGATCAAATGCAAAATATTTATTACCAAGAATTGCAGTATATGCAATACTTGGGTTGCTCTCTTATCAATGAGTCTTAATTTAACTTTTTTAGGTAAACTAAGAGTCTAAAATGCAATAAAATATGGGGATGGGTTAAGAAATTAATTTTCCTGACTGTAACTAACTGTATCCAAGAAAAATAAATTATAAACTACTCTTTTTTAGATTTTTTTATAAAATTAGAATGAATAAATGAAATTGGGTTGAAATATAAATATGGAATACTCTTTTGAAAATAAGTAAATGACTATCTTTATTCAATTAAAAGTAATGAGGGTTTTAAAATCAAGCCCAATAGAAAATTTTAGCAAATGCATTGAGCCTAATATTTTTAATCAATGGCTACTCATATTATCGCATTTGTAGCTATTGTTTAAAAATACCACTTGATATATGAATTGAATTGAATTAATGCGCTTGCTTCCCCTAAATAAATGCACTATCGCAACATTCGAATTGATTAATTTAAATTATATGAACCAGTGATCACTGAAGCACATAAATTCATGAAATCAATTGGGAAAATATATATGTGAAAACTCAACAAGCAACAGTAATCCAAAACAACCACAAAAATATTTTATCAAGAACATAGTTAAACATAACGAATCCTAAAGTTATAAATTCAAAATGATTAATAAAGGTAAAAGATTAAACTGAAATAATTCATCTAATTAAATTCAAGAACTCAAGCAATTGTCTCATCTCAAAAAATCAATCAAATTCAGCCACTCATCATCTCGGTTAAACCGGATCCATCTATGGATAATGTTGAGAAGAGAATGAGAATATGATGATGGTGATGAAAGAAGGCAATGAAAGAGATGGAGATGACGATGGTGAGAGAGGAATGATGAAAGAGTGAGAAGGATGATGTTAATGAATAAATATGGAAAGAGAAAAGTAGCGTGAGAGATGGCTAGAGACGATTAACGAAAGAGAAGGGGAGGTGATGATGATGCTCCCTGCTTCTTGATGTTGTACGTGCGCCCATTTTTTTTGGATATCTATACACACACATACATATATGTTAGATTCTCTTTTTCTCTCTCTGCCTTCCATCCCCGTTCATTTTTTTAAATCTTTTGATTTTTCTTGATTTTTATAATTAAAAAAATAATAAAATAAAAATAAAAATTGCTAAAAGTTTAAAATTATTATTACTATCAGCTAAGATTTAGCAAATCCATAAGATAACACATCATTCGATAAATTTGTAATTTTAAAGTCAGAATCATAGATTTATTAATTTAAACTAATCATAAATTTATTAATTTAAATTTAGAATCTTTTAAAATTATATTGATAACTTTTAAATATATTAAAAATATATATTAAATATAATAAAAATATGAGAGTTATCATATGGTAATAAATTTGTTCATGAAAGTAAAAAGAATAATAAAATTGTCCAAGGGAGGGATGGAGAAATCCTGAGATACCGTAGATTAGCATGAAAGCATCTCAATTAATTAAAATAATAAATACAAACTATTAATAAAAAAACAGTAGGATTCTGATGCTAATGAATAAAGACGGAGAGTTTTTATTGGCTAAATGCCTTCGAAATTAGGACATGTGTCCTACGAAGAACCAAAGCGAGGAAACTCTATGAACTAAGATGCGAGTAGTAGGGTAAAACGGACCAATCTACCTAGAATTGGTAGAGGCCGTCTCCGGGGTGAAGCCATCTTCTCCCTTCTTTTCTTTGCGCTCTCTTCCTGACTTCGTTCTGTTGACGACACCAACTCTCTCTCTCTCTCTCTCTCTCTGCGCGCGCGTCGCAGACCCAACTCCCCCCCCCCCAAAAACCAGAGGGAAATAAATTTTTTTATTACAATTGCTGGAAAGCACAATCTAACATCCTGGGCTGATATTTACTCCTTCCATGTAATCTACTTGCTATCCAAGTTTTGTTTTTATTCCTTATCAAGGCATTTTGTTTTCGGTTGTTAATGTTTTCTTCACAACTGTGGATATCGGGAACACATGGTTCTGTTTTCATTACCTGGCGGAATTCTAAATGTATGGTTTTTTTATTATATATTTATCTGTTTATTTTGGGTGCAGAGGGCCTCCGGAGAATGCAGCTTTTTAGGGTTTTCTCTGTGGGCTCTCATTTTTTCTGAGAGCTTCGATTCAGGCAGTGATATTAACTCCTACTTTAATGACGGTAGCGGTGAATGAAAGCAGTTTTAAGGATATATTGATGGATTTAGTGTAATACATTGTACTCGGTTTGGTAATTTCCTCTTTTCAGAAATATAGTTCTGATTCTAACGAGGTGTTTTGTTGCCCAGCTACAGGTTGATGTTAGTCTGCTTGATTAGAATGATTTATTCAATTTGAGATGGGCTCTTGTGGGAAATCAAGTATATTGGATGATGCCTCAAGCGGGCCTATTATCGAGCAGCACTCACGCGTGGAGTTTTCATTGCAGTCTGTTCCTGTGCAGCGGTCTTGTCCAGAAGTGACTTGCAATGCATTGGACTTTAATGTCGAGCACTCCAATACAATGGAGGGATGTATGAACTCGTCTAGAGAGGTCCACACTGGGTCTGCAAGCGCCATTGGTGTTCCAGAGATGACCAGAGATTCATCGTTGATGGTGAATGAAAATGAAAAGATTGATAGGTTACAATGCTCATGTACAGCAGTAACTTTCAATACGGTGGACTTTAATGCTGAGCACTCCAATGTGATGGAAGGTTGTATGGATTTGTCCAGGGAGGTCCAAACCGGGTCTTCAAGCTCCATTGATGTTCCAGATCTGTCCAGAGATTCATTGTTGATGTTGAACAAAAGTGAAAATACTGTTAGTATACGACAGTCCTGTCCAGTAGTTACTAGCAATGTGTTGGACTCTAACGTTGAGATTTCAGATATGATGGAACGTTGTTTGAATTCGTCTGAAAAGGTCCACTCAGGTCCTGCAAACACTGTTGATGTTACAGATGTGCCCAAAGATTCATTGTTGATGGTGAATAAAAATGAAAATACCGATATCTTACAACAGTCCTGTCCAGTAGTAAAATGCAATTCGTTGGACTCTAATGTTGAGCACACCAATATGATGGAAGGTTGTATGAATTTGTCTGGAGAGGTCCACTCTGGTTCTGCAAGCCCCATTGATGCTTCAGAGATTACCAGAAATTCATTTTTGGAGAACAAAAGTGAAAATACTGATAATTTACAACAGTCATGTCTTGTAGCTACTTGCAATTTGCTGGACTCTAATGTTGAGCACTCCAACATGATGGAAGGTTGTATGAATTCATCTAGAGAGGTCCATACAGGGCCTGCAAGCCCTGTTGATGTTCCAGAGATGTCCAAAGATTCATCGTTGACTGTGAATAAATGTGAAAATACTGAGATGTCACTTCCAGAGAAAACCTCAGAAAATGTTAGCCAGACTTGTCCAAGTCTATTTTGTGAGCAAATTAAACTTTCTAATATAGAAAGTGTCAGGTTGGTCTCAGAAGGAAAACCTCATGTCAAAGATGGCCTCAAAATGACTTCAGACTTCATATCAACGCCTGGTTTACCTAAGGACTGTGTTCATCAGGATGGGCACAAGGATGAGAAGAGCAACATATTCCACTCTGCAGGAGTTTCTTTAGCACTCATGGAAGGTAAACACGATGCTGGTTTACCAACTGGCTTCCTGGTTTATTGCCACCAACAAAGCGAACCAGAGTATACAATGAGAAATGGTAATCCATTGTTGGAGGGTGTGAATGAAGGTGATTTGATTTGTGGCATTGATGCAGATGCCTGCAAGCAGACTCATTCACAGGGCAATGAAGTACCCACAGATGTAACATATACAGAAACAGAGCCCATAAGTGATCAGTGGCATGATCAGAAAGACGGTGGTGATGAGAATAGTCCTTATGAAGGCTTTGTGGATAAAGAAAGCATCACTGACACACATGTCCAAGTATCCTCCTCACCAGGCCATCAAAGGATCTTGGGGAGTTTGCCTGTAGCTTATTCACCTGGCGAGGCTGCACACTCTGAGAAGGAGATTGATAATATTGATACTGATTTTGATGCAGAAGATGTGGTAAGAGTTAAGGAAAAACGCAATGATGTTATGAATGAAATGACCGTTGAAATGAAGAACAATTTGCCACAAGATGATAACGCATGTAAGTTAAACCACAGTTCCTCAAAATCAGATGCCAACTGTACCTTGAGAAAAACGTTTCCTCCTGAATCAGGTCTTCCTTCTGTTGATTACATCAGTATTAGCTCTCCGAAGGTTGTGCCTGATCTTCTCAAGGAGGTCAATGGTTCCATCAGTTATAGTAGCCTCGTGGGTGATTCTGGAGAGGCAGACAGTATTAGGAAAGATATTATACAAGTTGACTGTATCTCTGAAAGCAATTATTCTGGGAATGCATCCTTGCCTATTCGAAGGAATAGTCGAAGAAGTAAATCTGGTCATAAGATGCAGACCAAAAGGGCTTCAAGGAAATGCAAGAACAAAACCAGTATGCCACTCCTAGGTGGGGATATGAAGATAATCTTGGAGGCTGCTAGAAAGAAAAGAAGCTGTTTCTCTAAACCAGCTCGTTCTTCTATCTGGGGATTGGTGGGAAACATTAACAAGTTTTTTGAACAATATAATGAGCTTGGAGTTGATGATGTCATGTGTCAAGGATTGGGGAGGGTGAGAGGCACCCGTAAAAGTGGCACGAGAAACAAGAAGGGTGCAATTTCTAGCTCATTGAGTTCAATGAAGAAATGCTGTACTTCAACTACTCGTGTTCGTTTGAAGATTAAACTGGGGAAAGAAGTTCATTTAACTTGTTCAGATGTCTTGGTTCCGAAGGTTATGAATGGTTTATGTTCTGCTTCTGACATGGGGCCTGGTCCAGGCTTTCAGGAAAGAAACAGCAGTGCTGGATATAAATGTTCAGAAGAGGTTGCAGTAGGCAAGTCTGAATCTTTAACAAGCAACCTGGATGAGGATGCTCTTGTTCTGAATGGAGAAATGACATATCGCCACTTAGAAGCTGCTGCAACAACAGAAAAGTCACATGAGGTCGCAGAGGAAGGATGTCATATGATTCCTCTAGAGCCTATGATTGAACCATTGAGAGAGACAGCTAATGGCAAGGGGATGGATCCTGGAACTTCGCCTGATTCAGAAGTTATCAATTCAATTCCTGAAGTCCAGGGTGGAGAAAGACAACAACAAGGTTTGCATGATGCCATTCTTGGTTCTCCTAAAGTGTCCGATTCTCTTGTATCTGGTTGCAGGAGAAGGAAGGAGAAAGACAAACTTACTTCTTCAAGTTCTATTGTTGAAGATGGCTCGCAAGGGCCACCAAGGAAAAACAAAACTAAGCACTCGAAGAATCATGGACGCAAAAAGAATTCCAATGGTGTGGTTTGCTCCACGAGTTTGCATACTTCCACTGTTATAAATGCTGTGAGCCACTCTGCAAACCATAAAGAATTATCTAGTGATTCATTGACCCCATCTGGAGAGATTGAACTTGAAGACTCCACTGAGGCTTTGAAAGTCAAAAGGAGCATGCAAGTTGAGACTACTTGCAGCGCAAATGATGAATCCCATGGAATTGATAATTTGCTGTCTTCAGCAAGATCCTCAGGTCGTAAACTTCCTAAAAGTCTTACATCTTGTAAAATAATCACCCCCCAATCAAAAGCTTCTGACTCAATGAGCCGGAAAAAGACTGGTAGCAGACGTAGGGAGAAACAGGTGAAACCTATTAAGAAGAGTGAAGTCAAGGGAAAAGCTGTCTCTGTAAAAGTTATCTCTGAAGCAAAAGAATGTCTGCATGCAGGTAGCTTTCTGAGAACATTAAATGGACTTTGAAGTGTTTTGATATTCTCATCTGCATTTTGACTACTACTTTTACAGGACTTCACAAGTCCTTCATGTTTGTCTAAATTTTATTGGTCCTAGTTTTTTGAATTTAGTCTGTTATTTGGTTTGAGCAATTAAAATGCAAGAAGATTTCTCATGATGTCACAGAACATGGTGGAAGTTATAAATTGGATGATATTGGAAAAATCAATGCCGGTGACAACAGATTATCAGTAAATGGTTCCAATACGGACATGTTAGTTGGCACTGGTTTGGTGGAGCAGCGTCCATCACCTCATAATGCATGGGTGCGCTGTGATGATTGTCTCAAGTGGCGGCGTATTCCTGTTGATCTTGCAGATCTAATTGAAGAAACAAAGTGCAACTGGTATGCCAATTTTGTTGTACACATTTTTATTTTGCATGGCCCTTGCATAGAAGGTGGATATTTGAATGTGGGATAAGAATATATTTGTCAACTGACTCAATTAAATGAAAAACTACATGTCAGTTTTGTTAATTGTACAGTATCTGGTAATAAAGGGCAAGTTGTTCAATCCAATGTAAATGTTGATAGTACTCGTGAAGAATTACTTGAATGTTTGGTGTGAAACCTCTATATGTGGCCTTTTTATAATTATGATCTCCACTTCTCTCGGGAGGAATAAGGTATTGAGGTTTGATCAATTATCTCTCTGCAAGAAGGCAAAGTGTTAGATTGTCATATCACATTGCCAGGCCTCACTTAGATATCATGTTTACTTTAACCTATTTCTGACTATTATATGAAATGAGTGGCGTGTAGATTTAGTTATGGCTTAGCCCCCCCTTTCCTTTTCTATCTTTGTTGTCTACTGCATGTATTTGCCCTTCCTTGCATTCCTTTTCCCTCTTTTTGTTGAAATCTTTTTATGAAATAAAACGAGTTAACTAATCAGGTGATGTTGTGTTGACCTGAAGTTTCTAGATGATGTGGAACAGGAATGAATTTTTGTGGGGGAGGGGAGGAGAAATGAGAATTTGAAAGATAAAAGGGAGAAAGGGAAGAAGGTGGGAAAATTTAGAGGGAAAAGGAGAGAAAGAGGGGAGGGGGGGATGAGGGAGAAATAGATAATAAGTTAATAACATCTCTAAATATTCAAATAATCAAGTCTGGCAAAAGGTAATGACGTAAGACCTTTTACTGGGAAAGCACAATAACTTAGTAACAGAAAGCATAACAATGACGATATTTTAATAAAAGCCTAGTAAATTAAAAAAGTCATGAAATAAATTATTAAAAATGTAAAATAAATCTTTGTAAATTTCTAATCACTAGAGGTCTATGCCTATTTTATCATTGTTTGGAGATTAATGCTTCAATTGGTTTGTGATTAACTGAGCAGGCAACAGGAGTTTATTTTTGAGCTTCTTGTTACAAGTTACAATATTTTCATTCTATTATTCATTGTGGTCTTGACAGTCATATGATATAATGCTAATAGTTATGCTATCCTCTCTTAATTTATTACTTGTATGTTGTATATGAGGTGATGACTTTCCTAATTTTGTAAAATAATTGGCATCGTATCATGTATGATTTTCTTTTAGGACCTGTAAGGGTAGCAGTGATAACCTTTTACTGGGAAAGCACAATAACTTAGTAACAGAAAGCATAACAATGACGATATTTTAATAAAAGCCTAGTAAATTAAAAAAGTCATGAAATAAATTATTAAAAATGTAAAATAAATCTTTGTAAATTTCTAATCACTAGAGGTCTATGCCTATTTTATCATTGTTTGGAGATTAATGCTTCAATTGGTTTGTGATTAACTGAGCAGGCAACAGGAGTTTATTTTTGAGCTTCTTGTTACAAGTTACAATATTTTCATTCTATTATTCATTGTGGTCTTGACAGTCATATGATATAATGCTAATAGTTATGCTATCCTCTCTTAATTTATTACTTGTATGTTGTATATGAGGTGATGACTTTCCTAATTTTGTAAAATAATTGGCATCGTATCATGTATGATTTTCTTTTAGGACCTGTAAGGGTAGCAGTGATAAAGCCTTTTCTGATTGCTCTATCCCCCAAGAAAAGTCAAATGCAGAGATCAACGCAGAGTTGGGATTGTCTGATGCATCGGGTGAAGAAGATGCTTATGAAGGCTGTAGAAATTATAAGAAGTTGGAATATGAACACTTGACAGGTATTTAATACTGGTTAGGTAGTAAATCAGAAATGAAAGCTTAAAGCTAGGCTGTTTTTGGAATTTCATTTCATCCTGATTCACTAATATCACCATCAGTCTGATGTGTATTTTTTTAAATATCTTTCCCTCAGTTCACCAGGAGTCAACTTTTACCCATATTCTTACTAATGAGTTTCTGCACCGCTGCCGCAAAACACAGACCATTGATGAGGTTCAAAATGGTTCTATTTCTTTTTCTATTTTGTATATTATATGTTGAGCTGAATCAGTTTGCTGCTTGCTTACCAGCATCAACCTGAATATTATTGCTTGGCTGTGCAACTTGCACCATTGTATTGTTGGGTGATAGAAGGAATTTATTCTGGTAATTGTTAATAGAAGAAATTTAACATGAAGGAAGAGGTATTGGGTTTGAGTCCTGAGAAAGTAGCAGTGTTGAATAATTGGTGGTAGAGCCTTGCTGCCCTTTGTGGTCTTGCCTGGCTCGATTAAGATTAGTCTGGACCCATGATAAATCATCTAGCTGAAGTGAGGTAGGTTTATGATATCAAGTGCTCTACACAAAAAAAGTAGTTATCACAAAGGATTGGGAGGAAAAGTTTTTCTCCTTAAACAAAGACAAGGGAAGAGGAAAAATCATTTGGCTCATTGGAGGGTCTCTGGTCTCTTGCTTTTCATCTTCATCTACTTGCTGCAAGTGTTGTAATTTATCCTATGCCCATTATTCTCAGTGGGCATGGATATTGCAGCTCTGTTTGATAAATATGGCACTAGTTTCTTGGGTTTTCATCATGGTTTTTGTTGAATATACATCTTTGGATATGGTGTATATTTGGATGCAGTGGAAGGCCAGTGAGTTTAACTGTTTTTTATATTTACACATTCTGATAGAGTTACTGAGTTCTCCAAGACCTATGGTATGAAAGAGGAAAAGGTTAGAAGGGGGACAATACTGCTGGTTTAGAAGATTATCCCATGGTTCCTGGCTGCAATGGAAAAGAATTGCTATATGAGTAGGCTTTAGGCGCATCTAGCATTGGGGGTAGTGTCTGTTGTAACTTTTTGGGTCTTGAAATCTTCCCTTTGCTCCAGAGAGAGGGAAGTTCTGTCTTCTTCAAAATTGCGAGTGGTGACGAGAGAGTTCTGGCCTCTAATGCCTGGTTAGGGTTGGAGGAAGATTAACTTTCTTCATCATTTTCTGCTTTAGCGTGTCTCCTTTTTATCCTCAGTGCGAGTTTTCTTATATTGCAACTCACATTCGTTCCATTGAGGGAATACACTATTTTTTTAATTTTTTCTGTTCATCTAATAATGAATTTGCTCACTTAAACTGTTATCATTGTACATCTGAATCAGAATTGGCTGACATGAAGAAGATATGCCTATGACTTGAACTACTTACCCTTTATACATACGGGTGATCTGCTGGGGATTGAATATACTGTTGATCATACTTATTTTATTTTTGTTATCATGTAAAGGACAAGGAACCTACGGTTTAATTGCCTTGCGTGTAGCATTAATCAAGTTGATGCATGTGTTTTTTCCCGTTTTTCTCACTTGTCAATAGTCAATATTAATACTTTTAGCTTTCTCTTTATTAAGTTGTGTTTAATCATGGCTGGGTAGCGCTGAAGTTTCAATTTAGCTTGTAAAATTTTGTGAATTATTTGATATCTTGTGAAATTTGTAAATTTACAGATCAATTTAATATGTTTTACTCATTGTGCTCTTGAACTTGTATCAGATAATGGTTTGCCATTGCAAACCACCTTCAGAAGGTAGGTTTGGTTGTGGGGATGAATGTCTAAATCGGATGCTCAACATTGAATGTGTTCAAGGAACCTGCCCATGTGGCGATCTTTGTTCAAATCAACAGGTATGTAAACTATTTATTCTGCTGCAAAGATTCTTTTTACTCTCATTTGGTGTGAAGGAGATCCTTATAGTCCGAATTTTTCATTTCAGTTCCAGCAACGCAAGTATGCCAGCTTGTCATGGTTTAAATGTGGGAAAAAAGGTTATGGGTTGAAGGCAATTGAGGATATATCTAATGGGAAATTTCTTATTGAATATGTTGGGGAGGTAAGTTGAAAAAGACCTTGTATTTTCCTTTTTGTGTTCTCCCCTTACTCTATTGATTCTTTGGCAACGAGATATTTTCTGAAGCTGAATTATGAAAGTTTGGAACCATTTTGATGGTTATGAGTAATAATTGACACGATCTTTAACAAAGTCATGGATGCAGTCAAGTTGGGTCTACCTTCCTATTTCATTCTCTACTTCCATCTCTTCCTTCACAAACGTTAGCTATGGATCCTCCACCCCTTTGTATTCTTTGTTGCCTCTTGACTCAGTATTGTAAACATTTCATGTAACATCCCCAGAGCCCTCCCTCGTAGATATTGTCCCTGTTGCAAACAGAGCAGGGTTTTGTTTCCCTGGGTTTCTACAATAACCCAGAAAACGCGTCTACAAGGGGAAGGTATCCACACCCTTATAAGGAGTGTTTCGTTCCCCTTCCCAATCAATGTGGGACTTCACATCCGCCCCTCCATAGGGGCCCAGCGTCATCGCTGACACATTGACCGGAGGCTTGGCTATGATACCATTTGTAACATCCCCAGAGCCCTCCCTCGTAGATATTGTCCCTGTTGCAAACAGAGTAGGGTTTTGTTTCCCTGGGTTTCTACAATAACCCAGAAAACACGTCTATTAGGGAAATGTATCCACACTCTTATAAGGAGTGTTTTGTTTCCCTTCCCAATCAATGTGGGACTTCACATTTCATGTGTTGGCAGATAATGCGGGTTAGGCTGTTATGGTTTGTGTTGATCAGTACCATATGCCCTCAGGAGATTAGAGGGAGAGTAGTTTGACCTGCTTCCTTTTGTAGAATTGGTATTGCATTTTGAATGGAACTAAATGGCCACCAAAAAAATTATGCTTTTAGCTGAGTTCCAAAAAGAAAAAAGAAGTGTTTATCTCCTGTGCAGGCCCCCCTAAGGAAAGTGCCTTCAATCAAAGTCAGAGAACAGGTTTACTGCTTCCTTTTGTTACATTAATCATAACGATGGAGGTGGATGGATCGAGCTTGATCCATTTATTAGTTTTAACTTGTCAACCTGATGATTTATGCTTTTAATCGACTCTTCTATGGTGAACGAGCTTGCTATATCTAACAACAAACTTATGTTACTTGTTGTTGAGATATGATTGAGATATATATTAGGAAAGATATCCGTTACAATCAGGAATTAGAATTATGATTTTGTGTATTTAATTATAATAATGAGCCATTAATAATAAGGTTCCTCCTTGATGTATATATATCCCTCTCGGGTAATTCAATAGATATGAATTGTATAGTGCATCAGTTTACATGGCATCAGAGCCTAACCTAGGGTTAGCTATTTCACTGTCACTGTTCACCGTCCCCCGTACAGATCACTGTTCACCGTCCGTGCGCGTCACTGTGCGCTCCGACGGCAACGCGTTTCTGGTTCTGAGAGCGTCACTGTTCATGTCCGCACAGTCCGTACAAGCACTGTTCATAGTCCGTACATGTCCGTACGGGTTCGCTTCTGTTCGGCCGCTTCTTGCGTTTCTTCTGTGCAGTGTTCTGGGTTTGCTTTTGGCCGCTGGATGCTTCTAGTTTGTTGGTTTGTGATGTTTAGTTGCCGCCCGTTTGCTATTTGGTAGTTTACGGCTGTTTCGGTGTTGTTGGTTTTTATTATGACCACGGTTGTTCTAACTGTTGATTGGTTCTTACGGGATTTGGTTTCTTCTTCTCATGGCTGCTTCTCAAGCTAGTGGTGTTACTGCTTCCGCTCCTAATGCTCTTGCTACAGGTAGAGTTGATTCTTGCCTTGCTACTTCTTCCTCGAAGTGGATAATCGATTCCGGTGCCACTGATCACATGACAGGTAATCGTCATCTCTTCTCATCATTTACGCCGTATGCCAACCCTTCTTTCATCACTATTGCTGATGGTTCGTATTCTCGTGTTCTTGGATCTGGAACTGTTCAACCCACTCCGTCTATCAACTTAACCTCTGTCTTGAATGTCCCTAACCTTGCCTTTAATCT
>JANTPZ010108041.1:0-10811 GCA_025593235.1 Vachellia pachyceras | reverse complement strand
CATCTTTCTAGAGATTAAGCTTCTTCATTAGTTTCTGTGCCCCGAGATAAAACATAACGCAAATGATTAATAATCAAAGGTTATAAACAAAGCCTTCTCGCTTGTTCCTTAATGCTGCATATCAAGCAGCATGCTTCTTTCAGGACTGTAACATGTTATACAATATTTTTCAATTGTGATGTGTCTGTCCCATCCACAGGCCAAACTCCTGATGGCAAAATGCCCTCTCATTTGAATAAAACAAAGATGGGTCAGAGGACGATGTCATGCCGCCACGTGTCACCAACATAATCGGATGGTGAGCCAGTGAGGTGACCAATATTTTTCTGTTCATTTTCTTGGGGAGCGAAATCACTTTTACCGCAGAATATAATAACTGTTCCGCCTTTTAGGAGAAGGTAAAAGAGAGAATATCTTTTTTGGCTCATGTTGCTGTTTAATTGCCTACTTAACCCAGAGAGAGAATCAATAACCCAGAGAGAGAATCAAAGGTAAAACTGTTTTACTTTTCGTTCCTCTGAGCATCTGAAACAAAAGAGCGCACAGCGATGAATGAGAGGGGAACAAATAATAGAACAAGGGAGACAAGAAACAAGCTGCATGTACTCCAAGGATTGATAGATTTTGGAGCCTTACCAATATCCCAATCTATGTCTCTCTCAATTTCAGCCTCTCTGCATCTTCTTTATATTTACTTTGATTGGTTTCAATATTAAGTCTCTTTTTTTTAAAAAACCTTCGGATGGTTTCACAGCTAACATCGAACGGATATGCACAAAAGGTCAAGAAAGTAGAATAAATATATATAAATTAGTTTGGACCCAGGAATACATACGCGTGAAGTGGGTCCAGATTCCGAAAACATAACATGGGTGATGAAAACTACAACCTAGTAGGTACTCAAAGCTTGCACGGCTTGTTGCCCTAGAGTCCATGAAGATCCATTGAACGGATAACCATATAACAGGAGAATTTATGAGCCAGTCCCACCTATATAACTTGGTGAGAAGCCGGCTTGTGTCTTTTCTCTGTGTTGAGTCCTAACTCGAACGCCCATATGCATGCACGCATATAATTATATTCGCAGCCTTCACCTGCCTCTGTCTGTTTGGCTTTCATTTATTTTTGTTGTTTAAATGTCGTGGTTGAATGAATGTGCCAGAACTAACCCATACATGCTAGTATATAAATAGGCATCAATATGTGGACGAAGCAGCTGGAGATGATGAAGGTCACAGATTGGCGATGGCCAAATACTTGAATTTCTGATAAGGTCAAACGGGGACTTCATCATCAGGTTGGGGAGGGACAGTAGTGTCTGGAAAATGGAAATTGATCGTAAAACGCGGTTTCGTTACAGAGCAAGTAAAATTATACGAAAAAACGAAGAGCGATTCAAGGTGATGATTTGACAGTGATATGGGGTTCTTCTTGATCACATGGGATGTGGATTTTTTCTTTTTAATTTATACCACTCATATCCGACAAACCTAACACAACGTTATGAACAGGATTATATGCAATTTCATTCCCCCATGTGCACGTTCCTATTTTGTCTCCGCCGGTAACGTGTATTTCCAAATTTTCCAACTATCTGTGCTTCTTATTGATTAATTATGTGGAACATAACGATTGTGTATATAGTTTGTCATGGTTCTGGATCAAGTCTTGAGAACCTTGCTATTTTTTTAAATAAGGCCTAGACTCATTACTCAAAATAGAACAATACATCAAATTAGATGGGTATGATATCTATCTCCCCCCTTCAACCATCTGTTGCAAAGAAGGTGAAGTTGATAGTAAATACAGAAATTACCTATCAAATCATGGGCCAGTTTGGTTAAACTGTTAGCCAACCTATTGTTATCTCGTATAACATACTAAAAAATGATGTTCCAATCCCTAACTATAGACAACCGAGCTTCGTCAATAATCTCTTTAAAAAGATGCCTACTGTCACACCCTTTAGTCACTAGATTCACAACTTCAATACAATCTGTTACTACCTTGACGTTTTTATGATCCCGCACCCAACATGACTGTAGCCCATGTATAAGGGCAATGAGTTCCGTAATGGCCAGGGGATATTGGAGAGTTTGCAACTGTAACCACATATTCACTAGTTATCTCCTGTATGAATAATGACACCACACCCACTTCGCTCAGAGTTGAGTATAGATAACAGAACCATCAACCTCAAGCTTACAAAAACCAATGCCTTCTTTGGTGTCTTCCTGTTGCTAGTTAGCTTGCCCTACATAAAACCTACAATGAGACAGGATAGATTGATCCCAACACACTCTAAAGTTCGTAGATCGAGCACTGTTGAGATCAATTTGCTCTTCCTCTCCAAAAACTCTTTTGCAACCGTCATGAGAACCTTGTTATTAAGGAGTTGGTTTTGCTGAAATGTATTCTCTTGATTTTTTTTTTTTGTTCTTGAAAGGAGGAGTAGGGGAAAATGTGTGTTCCCGCTGCAGCATGAGAGGAGAAGTCCATGAAAGTGGCAGAAACAGAGTTTGTCCCCATTGAAGTTAGTCAAGGGGAAGCACGTGCTTGGTGGTACTGTGTGACTGAAAACAACCAAGGCCACAAATCGCCATTAAAAGAATTAATCCTGTGTCTTGTTGTGCTTCTACTTTCTAGCATAGCGTACGTCTTAACTGAAGTCAAGGGTTGGAGGATGATTTAGCAGCTAGCTTCTCTGCCTTACATGGGAGATGTGTGTGTGGGCTCATAGAAACCATCAAGTGGGTTTAAATGGAGAACATGGGAGATGACAGCCAGTGCATGGCTTTAATTGAATAATGGACTCATAATTCAAAATTAGGAGGGATTGCGATGGCTAAGGAAGGCCATGACAAGACCAGAAAGCTGTTACCCCCATGTGACTACATTTCCAAGCTTCCTCCTAAGGATGGACCAAGGTAAACTCCCCCTCATAAAACCGCGTCGCACTAATTAACATCTTCCTACTCATCACATTTCATTCAAACACACACAGATATGAAAACTATTTTTTTAGATGTACATATCATCATTCCCCATAACGCAGCATCAAATCATTGAATTCAAGTTTCTGTAACAGAACAAATTTATTGAAGGACATGAAATAGAAAGATAAATAACTGTACTTAGACATAATTTCGCTCTTCCTCCCAAACAGAACGGAGTTCCTTATGTGTAAGTCTGTACGTGAAAGAAAGCGGTGAAAAAATTATTTTTACGGTTTACAAAAAAAAATTGTTAAACATGCGTTTATGACCAAACTCACCCAAATACGCATGCAATCCCACCGAATGGAGCCCCCCAGTGACCTTTTTCTCTTGTCGCGTTACCCTAATGATGGGCCTTTAAATAAGTGCAGCTCCTCAGCATCCAGTTGAGCCCAATGATGTCTCCATCATGTTTTTCATGGCCCAAAAGATAGATTAAACAAAAGCCCAACGTCTTTGCTTTCTTGTTCTCGTAGGTGGGCCCAAAATATCCGAAACCTCCAAAGCTGTTCTAACTTCTAACAATAGAGATTAGAGGAGGAAAGGTGTGAGTAGGGTTTGCTGTGGCGGGAGGAGTGAGTCGCAGTTGAAGAGAGAATGGTAGGCATTTATATGCCACTAATCCGAAGAAGCTTGAAGGAACTGTGTTTTCAGGATTTTTGTTTGTTAAGTATGATATGACTGAGGTGTGTTCATTTTGTTGCAGCCATCGCACAAGACGTTCAGGGTGAAGAAGAAGCTGGCCAAGAAGATGAGGCAGAACAGGCCTATCCCCTACTGGATCCGCATGAGGACTGACAACACCATCAGGTTCTTCCCTTCTTTTTCCCCTCTCCTCAACTTTGCCCTAATTCTCCCTCTTTTCTGTTTCAGGTACAACGCCAAGCGCCGCCACTGGCGTCGAACCAAGCTTGGATTTTGATGTGTCTCCCTCCATTTCCCCCTTTCATTACAATGTGCCCGAGCTCTCATGATCTCTCCTGTTTTTTTAGAACCAATTCGTAAGCAGCACATTGTAGTCCATTAATGGGTCTCCTGTGCATTCATGTATTTTTTTATTCTTCTCTTGAAACGTTCTAATTTTCATTTGTACACTTCTGTGAGAACACGATACATTCAGATAGATTCTCGGATACTTTTCGGATGAACGGTTAGAAGAGAGTTTGAACTCGCAGCACCATTCAACCAAAATTCGAATTTGAGGGTTAGCCTTTGATTTGCTAGAGTTCCCAATTTTTTTATTATCGAGGGAATGAATGGTTTATTTTTCTTTTAGATTAGCTAGAATGATACAACTATTTACGGAGGGTTCCATTTGTTTGCTTCCGCAAATGATATCAAATTGAAATTTAGATTTTAAGTTGGAATTCGAATTTAGTCAAATTGGAATATGTATTTGTTGAGTAATTAGACACAAGTCAACACACGCCAACGTAAGAACTCCATGCATTTACCGTATTCTACTAATGCTGAAACAGAGCAATCAAAAGTCGCATTCACAACATGAATTTCCATGCATTTCCTCCTGTATCTTTGCAATCTGGGTCACATATTCCTTGCACATGCCTTGAACTAGAAACATTAACGATCTCGAGCAATTTAATACATTCTTAATAAGGGAGATTCAATGGTCCTCAACGGCGGCACAGAAAGGAAGGAGAGTGAGATAAATCAAAGACGAATCTAACACTGCCAGCAACAATGTTACTTGAACCACCACAAGATTTCAACCTCGCCACCACTTCTATGTGCACAAAAATTTTAATTTCACCGACTCTAATCTTATCTCTTGTCACAAACTGATTATCAAGCCTAAAAACTTTAGATTTCAAACTCAATAATCTTTTATAGAGCAAGATTTGAACACGACATGGGTTTTTGGTTTGAGGGGCATAAACGTTCTTGACCATTTCCATTATCCGTTGGAATCTTGAATGACAACATTTTCATTGGGAAGCATGGTTCTTACCTTTAATGGAATTTTTGCCTCCTGCCAGAGTGAATGTTGAATGAAATGTGCGCGCCAAACACGTTTTGACACTGAATTTTTTCTTATTTTCAAATTGCAGGCTCAAAATTCCCTCAACCAAACGGCCCTTATAGCTCAGCTGGTTTTATCCCCTCGACCGCAGATTTAGTTGCAGCGGCTATAGAGTGACATCACAAGGAACGTCACCGGCAGTTGAATAATCGGAACTCGACGATTAATAAAGCAAAATATTGCCACATGGCGGGAACCCCTTGACATTGCCAGCCTTAGGTAGCCCTTCTTCATTTTCATGTGATCTCAACGTATCGCATAAATCTACTTTGTTACTTTGTGCTCGTCGCCCTTTCGTCCCTAGGCTTTTCCTCCCCTGCCTTTGATCTCATCATTCAATCTTCAACTCACACCATACCAATTCGGTTCGTCTACCCTATTAAACTCCGTGATTGAACCCATTTTTGTACCATTCTTCTCCTTCGCCACCCCACATCGCTGTAGCTCAACTATCTTATTCATTCATTTCTCTTCTTCCTTTTGCCAGATACTCTCTAATTCACACACAATGGCTTCGGCAGTGCTCTCCATCACTTCGTCCTCCACCTCCGCCTCACTGTCGATGCATGACTCTCACAAGGTATCCCGACTTGATTCTGTAAATCTTCAATCCACCCCCGGTTCATTGGCTTTAGCCTGCTTTCTAGAAATGCGTCAAAAACCTCATTTTTCTTGTCGCTTTCATGTTTTATGTTTTGCACCCAATGTTTTCGGCCTAAAACTTCACCCTATAATTGTGGCACTTTATATCAATTCTCCCTTTCATAATTTTCTGCTTCGCAATTTCAACAGGGAAAGACGAACTTTGGAGGAAGTAGCATGAGATTTGCCAAGGGAAAAGGCAACCCCTTCTCATCTGCGGGGGTATATTATGAGGCACTGAAGTTTTTACTTCTGTTCTAATCAACTATTTAGGCCTGCTAAACTAATTTTTCATTCTGTGATCATTTTTCTGCTTCCTGTTTTAATTTCTGTCAATTTTGGTTCAGTCTTCTGGCCGGATATCTATGACTGTTGCCGTTAATGTCTCTCGATTTGAGGGCATTCCAATGGCTCCTCCTGATCCAATTCTTGGAGTTTCTGAAGCATTTAGAGCTGACACGAACGAAGTCAAGCTCAATCTGGGAGTTGGGGCATATAGAACAGAAGATCTACAGCCTTATGTGCTTAATGTTGTCAAGAAGGTCAGTGTTACGTTTTGACTTATGAGCAATGGACATCCCCGTTTTTTTAACATTACTATTTCACTTCTCATATATTTGTTCCCAACTTTACTTCTTGCTGAGTATTCCGAAACATTGATTTAAATAGGACTTTTTTTTCAAAAAAAAATTTATAGGCAGAGAATCTTATGCTGGAACGAGGAGAAAACAAAGAGGTATATTGCTTTACATTATTAGCTTTTCTCTATGATCTGAAGCTATTTTCGTTTGGATTATTGATTACAATCCAATTTTTATTTGCAGTACCTACCCATTGAGGGTTTAGCTGCATTTAATAAGGCAACTGCGGAGTTATTACTTGGAGCGGACAACCCTGTGATCAAGCAACAAAGAGTATGGAATGGATTCAGAAAATATAAATGTCTTAATGATATTATATTCATTGGGTATAATTTATGAGTTGGAAATAATTACCTTAGCTTTTATTTATATTCGACAAATTCACCCAGGTTGCAACTGTCCAAGGTCTTTCTGGAACTGGTTCTCTGCGATTAGCTGCAGCTCTCATAGAACGATACTTTCCCGGAGCAAAAGTTCTGATATCATCTCCAACATGGGGTGAGTAAATGTTTCTTCCTCTGTTCAACATAGTTTCAACAATTGTTTTCAAGTATTATAATTCATGGATAACAATATGGTCTCTTGCAGGTAACCACAAGAATATTTTCAATGATGCTAGAGTTCCATGGTCTGAGTATAGATATTATGATCCTAAGACAGTTGGTTTGGATTTTGAGGGGATGATAGAAGATATTAAGGTAGTGTCCTGATGCCGATTCTTATCTGTATGAACTAGTAATAGTTTTGTTGGCGGAAAAAACTAATAACAGTTTTTATTAAGCTATCTCGGATGGAAAATTCGTGCTCAAGGAAATCTAATCTAAACTCCCCCCCACCCCACCACACACACACACACACACACAAAACAGATATTAAGGTTACCTCCTAATGCTGAGTTCACTTTACATGCTAAGAACAGTTTTCATTATCTTGGATGAGAAATTGAGTTTATTGATGTTGGTAAGTACCCAGAATCTAGGTAGCTTACTAAACTCTCCTACTCTCCCTCTAAGCAAGGATCTTGCCAATGGGTGAATATAGAAGCCAAGAGAATCTCTGAACAATACTTAATTTTTCATTCATTCCTTTGATTACAGTTGGCCACACAATATATAGAGCAATAGAAACACAACTACCTCCTACATTCTAGGACCATTACGCATAAGTGAACCTCCACTCACTAACCACCAGTTAGTGCTCCTATTATCTTGCTAACACAAACTTAATAAGAATAATCAATTAAAAGCATAATAATAATTAATTAAACAAATGCAATGACCACTCCTAATCTAGTAGGCCTACGGTATCCTATCATTACTCCCTCCCTCGAAAACCATCTTGTCCTCAAGGTGGAATGTGGGGGTGTGCGTCTTCCATTGGTTCGATCGACGTTGGAACAGGGTCGCCCTCTTCGTCCTATAGGAGCGAGAATGAGGCAGAGCAACGATGGCCAGGTCTGAATGGATCGCCGCAACGGAAGCATAAGCCCTTGTCACGATGCTGCTGTCGGGTCGCCTCCCACGGAGATGTTTGTGGCGCTGTTGAGGGTGTCGGACGATTGGGAAGAGCCGGAGGCAATGGTGCGTTCGCAGAAACAGGGGTGGATCGGGTTACTAATTCTTGGTCTCGTGTTTGCTCCCCAAATGGCACAGACTGGGCTGGAAATGGATTGGGCTTGGGCCCAAATTGCATCAGTTTCTTCTCAAACTCCAGGGCGATGGGAGCAAGCGGGCCGCCTCCCAACTGAGTCTCCGTTCCTGAAGCTCGAGTGGTCGCCAATTGCATCTGAAACGAGGCTCTGTACACGGTACGTGGTTTCACCGTTCGGAGTCGACCTCGGCGTGGTCGACGAGTGGCATGGGTACGCGGGCGAGCGAACATGATTTGGGCTGGACGGGTAACCGACAGAAGCATCTCCAACTCGGGTCGGATCTCCAAACGAAGCAAGTCGGGTTGGTTACACATCCACTTGGGTCCACTGTTCCGCAGCGCCTTCTTCTCCAATTCCAGAGAAAGATTGGACGCCCTGTACTGTGCGCGCGATCGCGCTTTGCCTTTCCCACGACGAGTTGCACGGGAACGACATGCGAGTTGCGACGACGACTCTGAAAGGAAGCTGGTCACTCGTGTTGGGTCTTCATTAGGAGCAAGTCGAACCATGGAATCCTGGGCTAGAAGCGAATCCTCAACTGGAGCAGGCTAGTGAGGATAGGCACTTGGCTTGGGCCCACGATGGAACATGAAAAACTTTTCTGCCTTGAATTCCCATCCTCGTGGATCTCCGCCGCAGAATTTCGAGAGTTCCAGTTTCGTGTAAGGCGGTCGAAAACAAAAATTGCTTTCTGGACCATCATTGCTATTGGCCTCCCAGTGCGATTGCATTTTCCCCTTCTCACAGCATGAGAACTGAGCTTCCAATACCGAAACCCTGTCCCACAACTCATCCAGTACCGATAGCCGAGCAGCAATTGCAGCAAGAAGATCGCTTGCATTTGCAGTAGCTTTTGGATTCTGGTCTGCTGTTGATGTGCGTGTGTTCACCATGTTGACCGAAAGGCTCTGATACCAATGATAGGCACACAAACCCTTGGAGAGCCTTCCCCCAAAAGCTAGCTGTTGAGGTAGGAGAGCCAAGAGTTTATATACCCCATCAAGCAGCCCATACTACTCGATGTGGGACTTTGCCCATACAAAGTCCCTATCAATGCATCCTCCCCGGAGAGCCGACGTCTCGTCGGCTGCACTCCACGGCATTTCACTCGGCCTCCTGCCGGTCAGAACCCTCCGTGGGTAGCCCTCTCACCAACGTCGACAACCGGCTTTGATACCAAATGGTAAGTACCCATAATCTAGGTAGCTTACTAAACTCTCCTACTCTCCCTCTAAGCAAGGATCTTGCCAATGGGTGAATATAGAAGCCAAGAGAATCTCTGAACAATACTTAATTTTTCATTCATTCCTTTGATTACAGTAGGCCACACAATATATAGAGCAATAGAAACACAACTACCTCCTACATTCTAGGACCATTACGCATAAGTGAACCTCCACTCACTAACCACCAGTTAGTGCTCCTATTATCTTGCTAACACAAACTTAATAACAATAATCAATTAAAAGCATAATAATAATTAATTAAATAAATGCAATGACCACTCCTAATCTAGTAGGCCTACGGTATCCTATCAGATGTTTTATTGGATGCTCCTTTTATCTTTAGTATATCTTGGGTCTTGACATCCATTACTGTTCTGATGCCATATCACTGTAATAGTGTGCATTCATTTCATGATTTAGTATCAGCAGCTTGGCCATTCTATTGTTAAGGCCTATACAGACATTGTAACACGTACATTTTCATGATTTTATAAGGTTTGATTCAATTCAAGGGGGAAAATCCACCTAATCGGCTGATTTCTATTTTTATAATTTATAGGCAGCTCCTGATGGATCTTTTGTCTTACTTCATGGATGTGCTCACAACCCTACTGGTATTGATCCAACTCCTGAACAGTGGGAAAAAATAGCTGATGTTATTCAGCAAAAGAACCACATTCCATTTTTTGACGTAGCCTACCAGGTACTGATTTTTTAGGTGATATCAAATATTTAAGTGATACCTTCATCATATGTAAAATGAAATTAGTCTAAAATAGTGAATGATACAGGTTTGTTTAGATAATATAGATAACTTTTAAACAGTTAGGTATTGTTGAAGCTGTGACATATTGATACCAAAACTCATACAATTTTATGGCTCGTTTGGTACGTTGGAATTGATTTTGATGGAAATGGAGATGGAGATGGAAATGGATATAAATATAGAAAAAAAATGAGGGGCCAAAAATCAATTCCATGGAATTGAATACAATTTCATGAGTTACATCATGGAATTCATTTCTACCCATTTTGAATTCCATTTCCATTTCCAATTCCACCATACCAAACATAGGAAATGAATTCCATTTCCAATTCCACCTCTCAATTCCACCATACCAAACATGACATTAGGGATTTGCTAGTGGAAGCCTTGATGAAGATGCAGCATCTGTGAGATTGTTTGTAGCACGTGGCATGGAAGTTCTGGTTGCTCAGTCATACAGTAAGAATCTGGGTCTTTATGCTGAAAGGATTGGAGCGATGAATGTCATTTCCTCTTCACCAGAAGATGCAGCAAGGTATGAGAAATTTGAACTCCTTGTGCCTCGTTTGGTACACAGAATTCATTTTGATGGATATGGAAATGGATATGGAAATGGAAATGGATATGGAAACGGATATGGAAATGGAAATGGAAATGGGCTTTAAAAGTATGTTTGGTATGTCATGGAAATGAGGTATGATTTTTGGATGAAAAGACCTAAAAACCCTTCTAATTAAAAAAAAAAATTTAAAAAAAAATTCTGGAATTCTAATTAAAAAAATCATTTTTAAAAAATTTTTGGGAAGGGCAACATTGGAATTCCATGGAATTTTGGGCAATTCCATGGG
>JANTPZ010108029.1:0-16793 GCA_025593235.1 Vachellia pachyceras | reverse complement strand
TGTGATGTTGTGTCAATTTATTTAATTGGCATAAAAGATAAAGAACCTTAAATGGGCATAAAAGCCTTGAAAAATTTATTTAAAACTTATTGCCAATTTTCATAATACCTTATTTGCACATATTTCAAAAAATAATTAACATATAAAATATGTACAAAATATTCCCTTAATGTAAACAATCCAAAATAATCCATAAAATGTTTCTGGAAATAAACAAAAGCCCAAGAGAAAATTTCTGGATTTTTTTTCAGGCAAAAACTGTGGCCCAAAACTGTATTTGAAAAAAAACCCAGTATGTATTTTTTTACTGTAATAGGCCCCAAAAACGTACTGTAGCCTAGTGGCCCAAAAAGCAGCTCAGTGGCCAAAAAGTCTAGGTTCCTTTTTTTTTATTTGCCCAAAAAATTGGCCCAGAAATGCAAAGTGGCCCAAATGCTTGCCAAGATTTTTTTTTACTGTACAAGCTTTTTTTACTGTACAAGCCCAAAATCGTGGTCCAAAAAAAATGTTTCCCAAAAAAATGTTCTCGGCTCTTTCCTTTTATTTTAACGTAGGCCCAAAATAGAAAAACTTGAAGGATCCCTTTTTATGAAGCCCAAGAGAGAATTCTGCAATTTTCCTTTTTACTGTTGCAGGTCCAAAAATGTAGCCAAAAACTGTTTTTTTAAAAAAAATTGAGCCCAGAACCTTTTTCTTTAAGCCCAAAAACGAGTGGCCCAAAAAGTTTAATAAAGTGGGTATAAAACCAACTGAAACCGTGGCCCAGAATCCTTTGCAAAAAAAACTTTTTTTTTTAAATAAAATTGTATAGATCAGATCACGGTGGCCCAAATTCCAGGTGACCTACCCGAATTTCATCCTGCTCAACCCGGTTCCCTTTTCTCCTTCGCAGCCGCTGGGACTAATTTTTTTTTTAAAAAAAAAACTGAACCTGTTTAACAGCAATTAACGCGCGACAGAAATCATGCGTTTTTCGTTTTCTCCTCAGTTACTGTTTCAGGCGTCGCAGATAATGGGATTTAACACGCCAATCAACGCACATCAAGGTAATTAAAGGAAGCATTAAGTAATTTTTTCCCTGTTTCGATTCATTTTCTTCGCAGACAGGATCCATAGAGTTTGAAAAAACATTTCAATGGCGGAGAAACAGTGATTTCAAGACGACGGCAGAGATTTCCGGCGACGATGGGCTCAACAAACAACGATTTTAATGGCGGAAAACGGCAAGATTAACAAGGTAAAGCATAAACCCATGTATAAATATCACAAATAAGCAAACACCGATTTGTGTAGATGTGAACTCGCACCAGAACAAGCTTTTGAAAAGTTTTCTGATTCCTGTTTGCTAACCATGATTTCCGGTGAAACCCATCACAGATGCATACAAACATACCAGTACAGATCATGGCAAGGAATAAATCCATGTGTGTGTGTGTGTACACACACACACAAACAGCAACCCCATCACATACGGAAAAAAAATGCGAAGCTTTCGATTTTTTTTTTTTAAAAAAAACTTTCTTTTCAGCAAGAAGCCATAGATCCCGGCGATCAAGCTTGTAGTTTGCGAAAAACTCATACATACATTATACTCACATATTTACACACAGAAGCATATATGATCTGCCAAGAAAGACAAGAAAGACTCGAAACAGATTTCCCATAATCACACATACAAAAAAAAAAACGCATATGATAAAGGAAGCAATTATTCATCAACAATTTTCCACACAATTCATGCATACAGATTTTATTCCAAAGATTTAAAATCACTTATTCACATACATATGCATGAAACTTACCCGGATCTTTTCCTTTAGCTGGCGGAGAACCATTGATTCCAGTGAGTTTCCATATCTCAAGAATCTGAATATTATCGTAGGAGTAGGAGCTTCGTACTGATAACGTGTTATAAAATAATAAGTGAGAGGAGGAGAATGGGTGAAGAAGAAGAAGATGAGAAAGCATGTGGAGGGAGAGAAGAAAGTGCATGGAAAGGGAGGAGTGAATGGAGTTCTCATATTCAATGTGTATATGCCTTATATTTATAGATATGAATGTACAATATGATAACTCATTATAGCTTACATAAGATAATAAGGGGATAAAAGATATAATTAAGAATAATGGGAGACATGAACATCCACATAATAATATTCCTAACAAGTTGTATCTTTCAAAAAAATATTAATTATAGCTTTAAAAACATAAAATACATGGGTCAGGTGAAAAAGTTGGGATGGGACAACCGAATCAAGTCCTTCAAATCTCCTTTTTTTTTTGGAACGAGACAATTAAATCACTCATATTTGTTATTAACCTTTGAGGCAATTAAATCACTTCCCCCATGATCATGATCTTATGTTAAGTCTAATTTTGTATTAATAATTTCTTTTATAGAATTTTGAAAAATTTAGTCTTAGGTCCCAAATAAACAACTTATTTAAGGAATGGTCACATGGATGAAAATATTTAATGAGATGTCCTATTGACAACATGAGGTCATTGGTATTGACAACATCATGCTATGTTGACAACACCTCATCTTGTCAATGAGACCTCTCATTAAATATTTTCATCCATGAGACCATTCCTTAAATAAGTTGTTTATTTGGGACCTCAGACTAAATTTCCCTATAATTTTTGTTGACAGGCCTGCCACTGCTCAACAGTCATGGGTTAGGCACATGTATATATAAGTGACATTTTACAAGTACAATTAATCACAACTTAGTCCCAAAGAGCTTGAGCGTAATTTAGCAATTTCAGGGTATTTAATTGTTAATAAGCTCTTTGTTTGGGCCTTGTATGGGAATTCTTAATAAATCAATATAAATACTTTGAAAAAATTACAAGTTTAGAAGAAAAAATTATTTATGATCTTATAATTAGGATTAAAATAAATCCTCCGTCTAATTCTAATACTCATAATTAGGGCCAGAGTTCGGAGGCATATTTAAAAATTATGATGATATTCTTGAATCTTTTTCTTATATCATTTCAATAGATTAGTTGAGCATTAAATTCTTCAGTTCTCTCTCCCTGGTGAGAGCTCTTTTCCCTCTCCCTGGTGGGAGTATTGTGAGGTACTGAGGTTCTTACATCATCCTTAGTTACAGTTGCCGTTATTTGAATGTCGACTGGTTTTCATAATTTCTTGTTCGAGTGGAGTGAGTGTGTACTAGTGTGAACTGGAGATATGGAGGAGGGAATGGAGAATAGGAGGAAAAAAGTCATTTTGAATACGAAGAAGAAGTCTGGAATTCGAAAGGGAGGTGTGTTGGTAGGGAAACTCTTGACTGGTAAGAATTTAAATAAGCCAACAGTAGTCTCCATGATTAAGAGAGGTCGACAGATTGATTGATAGAGCCATAAAGGGGTTGAAGTGCATGAACTTCATAGGAACAAACTTATATTCCTGTTTAGGTTTGAGAGGGCAGAAGATTACCATCGAGTTCTTAAGAGGCGACCTTGGTCTATACAACATCGTCCGTTACCGATAGAAAGAAAACGAGGGAAGAAAGAAAACTTGAAAAGGAAATAGGGGGAGAAATGAATTTTCCTATATTTGGATATGAGAGAAAAAGTGAGAAGAAGGAAAGGTTGAAGAGAAAATGGGATGTGGGTCCCATCACATTTTCTCCCCAACTTTTCTCTCCACACATGGAGAGAAAATGGAGAGAAAACTCTTTTTTTCATATCTATCCACATGCTCTTTTATTACTTTTTCATTTTAAGTAATTAAGTTTAACATATAACTTTTTTTCAAATTCTGACTATGACATTCTTTTTTAAAAAGAATAAACTTTAAGATATATTCTAATATCTAACTTATTTTTTAATTGTTTACTAAAACCTCAAAACCATAAAAAAATATAATATATTATTATATTAAGTTATTTTGTTTTGAAATATAATAACATGAAAAAATATCTTTAATAAATATTTTGATTTTAAATTATTTATGTTAATATAATTTTTTCATTATCGTACTTTATATAGTTTAAAGATACTTTATTTGTTACTATTTATTAAAAGATTTTTATTTAATGATATTTTATTCATTCAACTATTTACCCATTTTCTCTCTCTCTTTTCTCCCATCCATCCAAACAAGATAGGTAATAATAATTTCTCTCCACTTTTCTCTCCTCCCCATTTTCTCCCCGTCGGAGCTAATCAAAATACTCAGTATTTTAGATGGAATATATGGTTTTAGATTAAGGGCTTGTTTAGAAGCTATTTTTTTTACAGATTCCAAGACAAAACCTAGGTTTTAAAAAGTTATTTATGTTGGGGAAGTTATTAGCTTTTGCAGATTTCGAGGCAAAAAAGTGGGTATGAAAGAGGAAAGAAAAAGAATGAAAAGTAGGAAAGAGAAGAAAGAAAAGGTAGGAAATACGAAAGAAAAAGAAGGAAAAAATTAGGAAATAGGAAAGAGAAAGAAGGAAAAAAGTAGAGAAGATGAAAGAGGAAAAAGTAGGAAAGAGAAAACTAAAGTTTTAAACTGAGGTTTTGTAACCAAAATAGCGTTTCAGAACAAATTTTATACCTGATAAAACCTAGGTTTTGGGTTGAAACTTAGGTTTTGAAATCAAACCTAGGTTTCAGGAAGAGAAGGCAAACAAACCTTAAGTGGATTTTAATGTTTCACCATCCTAGGTGCAATTCCATGGATTACCCTTGGAAGCTTTTGACAATGACAATGCAATTACGTTGGGGATAGAAATACTAAGTTCTTTCATCATACCACTATTGATACCATTCTTCGTTTAAATGATGCTTCAGGTAACTAGATTACGGATAATGCTATGGTGTCGGACATCAACTCCCGCTACTTCCATGAGCTTTTTGTTTCTAGTGGCCAACGTTCGATGGAGGTTGCTTTGAGTTATGTTGAGACAAGAAGTAGACATCAGTATACATACGGAAATGATGAAAAATGATAGCTGTATTATCTGTTATTACTGTTCACTATAAATAGAAAGCTAGGTAACCCTAAATAGCACAAGATCTATACACGTGTTACATCATTGGTAGATTCTAGAGAGAAATCATCATTTGTATACATTGGTCCCATAAATACAAGGAGACAGGGATAGTACGAGAGCAACACCAGATTGGGCTTGGGAGGCTTGGGCTTCAATTGATGATTCTTAACATCCCCCCTCAAGCTGGGTCCTGGTGAAACAATCAGACCTAGTTTGTGTCTGAACTCAAGGAATTTGGAATGAGATAAGGCTTTAGTGAACAAATCTGCAATATGCTTTAATGAAGGAATATAGTGAATAATGAGTTGTTTGTTCAACACTCTATCTCTTAGATAATGAACATATAATTCAATATGTTTGGATCTGGCATGGAATACTGGATTAGATGCCAAAGCAACAGCACTAAAATTATCACACCAAGCTGTAGGAGAATGCTTAAGACGAATTCCAATTTCTCCTATTAATGACTGGATCCAAGCTAGTTATGTGGCAACGTTTGCCAAGGACCTGTATTCTGATTCAGCACTTGAGCGAGACACCACTGGTTGTTTTTTCGCTGACCATGATATTAAGGAGTCCCCAAGAAAGACATAATAACCACCCATGGAGCGTCTATCATCCGGGCAAACAGCCCAATCTGCATCTGAGAAGCCCTATAATGTTAGGTGGTTGCTAGCCTTGATGTGAAGAGATAAGTTTGTTGTTCCTTTAAGGTAACGGAATATCCTTTTGACAGCCTGCCAGTGATCTTCAGTGGGGGAGCAGAGAAATTGACTTAGTTTATTGATAGCAAACATTATATCAGGTCTAGTATTGGTTAAGTACTGCAGAGCACCTACAGCTTGTCGATACACAGTAGGATTTTTCAATGGAACACCAATATCCTTAGACAAGTATTTATTCACAACCATAGGTGTTGGAACAGGATTTGAGTTAGAGAGGTCGAACCTGCTCAATAAATTCAGGATGTACCGCTCTTGTTTCAAGAATAAACCTGCATGATTTCTAAAGGCTTCAATGCCAAGAAAGTTGTGTAATGTCTCGAGATCTTTAAGAGCAAACAGAAAATTCAGTTTCAAGATAAAAGATTTCAGAATCTTGTATGAATTTCCAATAATGATTATGTCATCCACATAAATTAAGATAAAGATGACAAATGACTTTCTCTTAATGAAGAAAAGTGTAGTATCACATCTTGAGTGAGTGAAACCCCAACCTGTGAGTGTGGTCCTTAATTTTCGAACCATGCTCTTGGGGCTTGCCTAAGACCATAAAGTGCCTTTTGCAAAAGACACACATGATGAGGAAATCTAGGTGAAATGAACCCTTTTGGCTGCCTCATGAGGACATATTCCTGGAGCACCCCATTAAGAAATGCATTATTGATATCCAACTGCTAATGCTCCAGTTAAGTGTTACTGCAACAGTCAGAATGAACCTTAGCGTAGAGGTTTTGAGTACTGGGCCGAATGTCTCATTGAAGTCAATACCAGGGCTTTGTTACCCTTTGCAACCAATCTAGCTTTGTGCTTAAAGGCTGAATCACCCATTGTTGGTTTCAGTTTAAACACCCATTTACAATTCACTATTTTTCTTTGTCCAGGATTAGGAACAAGCTTCTAAGTATGATTTCTCATCAAAGCACTATATTCATCCACCATCGCTTTTCTCCACTCAGGTGAATTTAGTGCATCTCTTACACACAGAGGTTCACTAGGTTCATATCAATTAGAGCAACACCAACATAAGGTACACGGGGTTTGTGATACCTGCTTTGCTCCTTGTTACCATGGGATGTTCAACAGGTGATGTTCTTTGCTATGGGGAATTTGACAAATGAGTTACAGTGGCTGGGAGAATCAGCAACAGTAACAGGAGAATTAGCCTATTGAATCTGGTCCTATTCTCTTGTAACCACCGGAACCAATGAGGATAAATTGGGAGATGTAAATGCACTAGATGGGCCAGAGCTCGAATGATTGGAGCTGTGCAGTGTGTCTTCTGTAGGCACATTGTTAGGACAAGTTGAAGCACCAACAGCAGCTGTAGGCACAGTTGGTCTTAGAAACACCTTCGTGTGGCTCACTTCTTCATTTGGTGGCTTCCTTTTGTTAATGAATCCTGTTGAAAAATGAAATTCACATTCATTAAACATCACATGTCTAGACAGGTAAATCCTTCTTGTACAGCTCATACACTTTTACCCTTTATGAGAATCATTGTATCCAATAAAAACATATTTCGTAGATCTGAATTGGAGCTTATGCTCGTTATAGGGTCTTAAATATGGATAGCAAGTAGTGCCAAATATTCTCAAACTGTTGTAATCAGGAGCTTTACCAAATAGCTTGAAATAAGGTGACAAACCGCCTAAAACATATGTGGGGAGTCTGTTGATGAGCTCAGAAGCAATATGAAATGCCTCCCACCAGTATGACAGAGGCATTTTCGCATGTGCTAGGAGTGTAAGGCCCATTTTAACAATGTGACGATGTTTTCTTTCTGCCCTACCATTCTGAGCAGATGTATAGGGACATGGGTGTCAAAATAGGATCCTTGAGTCATCCAAGAGTTTACAAAAGCTACGGTATTCACCTCCCCAATCACTTTGTACAATTTTAATCTTGCTATCAAATTGGTTTTCAACAAGTTTCTTGTAATTCATAAACATGTTCAATGCTTCATCCTTTGATCTTAGAGGATACAACCAAGAGAACATGTTGTAGTCATCTAAGAATAGGATGTAATAACAAAAGCCATTTAGGGAACTTATTGGAGCAGGGCCCCACTTGTCAGTATGTATTAGTTCAAGGGGCTTGGTTGCTATAGAATTGGAGACCTTGAATGGAAGAGAATGTGATTTACCAAGTTGATAGGACTCACAGAATAAAGTCTCATTTCTATTTCTTAATGCAACTTGCAGATTACATTCACTAATAATTTGATTTAAGACTTTGTTACTAGGATGACCAAGCCTATTGTGCCACAATACATTACTACTCATAGTACTATTACTAGAAGAATCCTTCTCCTCCTCAACGACATATAGCAACTTGTTTTCTTCAGCACCTTTACCACTGCAAATCCGATACATGCCATCATTACTTGTTTTTCCCACCAGCATTATCTCCCATGTTTCCTGGTTCTTCACAGAAACACCTTTGGAGTTAAATATAACATCTGCATTGTTATCTGAGGCCACTTTATATACACTCATCAAATTTTTTGTAATGTTAGGTGTATAGAGAACAATGCTTAGTATAACTTCCTTATCAGACACATTTTTAATAGTGGATTATCCTAACTTCTTTACATGCAATCTGTGTCCATCACCCAAAATAACATTAGTCTTACCGGTGGCATCAACAGGCAACTCAAGCTTACTCAAGTCATTGGTGATGTGGCTTGTGGCTCCACTATCCATGTACCAGGCCTCATCATTAATAGTTTCGGGAGATGCCTAGTAAGCACTATCAAACTCAGATGTGAAATTGGGCCTTCTAGTGATATTACTAGTGTTGGACGTTCTGCCTCTACCAGAAGGTAGAACAAAGGAGCGATTAAATTGATGAAAACAATTTTCAACAGTTTGACCAATCTTGGTGCATAGTTGACAAACAGGGATGTTATCATTACTACTCTCAGGACCCATACCACGAGCTCTACCACGACGCCCTCTGTTTCTACCACCCCGCCATGAACCATTGCTCCTGAAATTTGAAACACTACCAGAGGACTTAGCAAAATTAGCAAAAGTAGTGTTGGAGATAGAAAGATTATCAAATTGATTCAACTGGTCCCGACGACTCTCAAATGTGAGTTAGGAGGCCTGGAGTTCAATCCAGGTAAGTGCATCAGCCTATTGAGACAACTGAACAACCACAGGGTTGTATTCACCATCTAGCCCAGCCAGAGCTTGGATAATCAGGTCAGACGAAGGTACTGGGCCCCCAGCAAGAACAAGCTGGCCAGCAACATTCTTCAGTTTCACAAATACTCAGTCATCTTCATCGCACCCTTTTCTGGTGCATTGAAACTTAGATCTCAGCATGATTAGGCGAGATTTAGTCTCAGCTTCTACGAGTTGCTTAGTAGCAAGTTATAGTCCAGCAGACATCGACACTCCGATAATCTCAGTGGATATCTCCAAGGATATCGTATTCAGGAGCCATCCAAACAAAAGTTGGTCGGCCGACACCCACTCTTCGAATGCTGGATTGAGAATGATACCATCCTCTCCGGCGACGAACTGAGGAGGGCATTGTTTAGTACCATTAATGAACCCTCCTAGCTTATAACCTTTGATGACTGGTAAGACGTGTGTAACCTAAACTAGGTAGTTTGTGCGATCCAGCTTTTGACTGAACAACTTTGAGTAGGGAAATAGTGTTTTTCCGCAAGTTTGGCGAGAAGAGATTCAGAGATCATCGAGCTGTTTGATGAATTTTGAGGTCGCGCTGAGGAGCTCTGGTTTTGACGTTGGGAGTCGTCGGATGTAGACATGGCGACGGTGATGCAAACAGGTCACGCTCTGATACCAAGACAAGAAGCAGACAGCAGTATACACACTGAAATGATGAAAAATGATAGCTATATTATCTGTCATTACTGTTCACTATAAATAGAAAGTTAGGTAACCCTAAATAGCACGAGATCTACACACGTGTTACATCATTGGTAGATTCTAGAGAGAAATCATCATCTGTATACATTGGTCCCGTAAATACAAGGAGACAGGGATAGTACTAGAGCAACACCAGATTGGCTTGGGAGGCTTGGGCTTTAATTGATGATTCTTAACATGTTGAGTCAAAGATAACCAATCTTATGAACCAGAGTCTTATGAAACTAGTTAAGGTGGAGGAAATATGAACTGTGAAATTTAGTCTTAGGAGTACCAAAGCGCCTGGCCCTAATGGTTTTTCTGGTAAGTTTTACCATTCTACTTGCCCTGACATTAGTGAGCAGGTCTACTCTATGGTTTTTATTTCTTTGCTGGGAACACAACTATTGATGAGATTAATGTTACCAACATTACGCTGATTCTGAAAGTTGAAAAACCAGAGCATGTATCTCAATTTCATCCTATTGGGCTGTGTAATTTCTCATATATGATTATGAGAAAATCATAGCTAATCCTATAAGACCCTCTATGCCTGCCTATATCTCCCAAAATTAGAGTCCTTTTGTCCCAGGTAGGTCCATTCATGATAACATAATCATAGCACACGAGGTTCACCACAATTTAAGGCGAAAGAAACAAGGGAAGAAGTATGAGTTTGCCTTAAAAATAGACATGAGCAAGGCCTACGGAAGAGTTGAATGTGATTTCTTGGAACTTACATTGCTGAAGTTTGGTTTTTTGTAATGAATGGGTCAATCTTATAATGCAGTGTGTTACTTCAGTTAAGTTAAACCTTTGTGTTTCCGGAGGATGACTTGCCACCCTAACACTTGGCTGGGGATTAAGACAGGGTGATCCCTTTTCACCATATTTATTTATTTTGAATGCTGAAGTTATAAGCATGATGATTACTACATGACAACAGACACACGAGTTGAAAGGGATTAAACTAAGCAGCACCTATCCCATAGTTTCTTTGCCGATGATGCACTTTTGTTTGTGAATGTGCCAAATTGCTGCAATGTTATAGTGTTGCTTCTAGTCAATTAGCATATTTGGATAAGTCCAGCATCCTTTTCTCCCGTAATACACCAAATGAGATCAAGTCTCAAGTGGGCCATATCTTGGGAATTAAGCCAACATCGGATCCGGGAAGATATCTTGGTATACTGAGTATATCGGGTAAGACAGAAAAATCAGGCACTCTCCTATGTACGGGAATGAGTTCATTACAAAGTTCAAGGTTGGTGCAAATCCACACTCTCATAAGCTGGTCGTGAAGTTATGATCAAGTCTGTCATCAATGCCATTCCCGTATGTCCTCTGAATTTCTTCAAGTTTCCAACTAAAACATGCAAGGAACTAAATAACATCATATCTAATTTCTAGAGGGATGGTACTTCTCCAGGAGGCCAACACATTGGAAAGAGTGGGCTGTGTCGACTAAAAACAAATTTGAAGGTGGAATGGGTTTTCGAGACTTCATTAATATGAATGATGTCTTCCTAGTGAATATGTGCTTGTTTGGGAGAGCGTTTTGGGCTCCTCAAACACACGTTCAACAGTATTTTTTCACAAATCGAAATAATCTCCTTCATATATTTACCTCGTAAACCGTAAAAACACTTCTCTACCATTTTCCCAAATGGACACTATAACATGGAGACTCCTCAATAACCCCTTGGACCTATGGGTACAAGTTCTCAAAAGTGTTTATTTCCATAGGGATGAATTGAAGGATGCTAAAAAAGGGCACAAGGCATCATTGTGTTGGTCCAGTATCATTGATGGGAGAGATTTCTTAAAAGGATCTTTTTTGGGCTATTAGTACAGGTTTATCTGCTAGAATTTAGGGCATCAACTGGTTGCGTAACACAGTAGTTCCTGAGAAACCTGAGAATTCCAATGAATATATTGTGAAATAGGTAGAGTGAGTGATTTAATTCATGACAAGGTCTGGAACTTAACGCTAGTTCATGATTTAGTCCCAGGTCATATTTTGGATGCGATTTTGCAACTTCCCATTCCTACAAATGGCTTAAAGACAAAACTAATTTGGAGAGTTGCACCAAATGAGGAATATACAGTTAAGTTGGATTACAAGCAAGGGAACATGTCTCAACTTCTATACCTGCAACAGGCCCATCACGTGTGATCACTTCATTTCAGAATCCCACGTAAGTGTGAGGCATCCATATGTCATTCATGAAATTTAAAAGAAATTACCGAATTGCTTTTTTGTGATTGAAAAAGGAAATTGCTTACAAAAATGAAACTCCCTCTCTCCAACGAACCCCTCTACTTACTCATTCGAATGACAGCATAACTTCATTTGAATGACCATTATATATTTAATACCCATCTTAAAGCCTCATTCGGATATTCTGAAGATAAACAAATTATTCATACGAGGATAAGAAAATATTCTAATGAGCTGCTTTCATTAATGATGAAAAATGGTTCCTCATTCGAATGACAATTTGAGTTCATTCGAATAAGTATTAAATAATTTAATAATATCTCGAAGGCTCATTTGGATATCCAAAAGATGAGGTTTTCATTCTAGTTAGTAAGTGAATTCATTTGAATGAGCATTCAAAAATTTTAATATTCATATAAAAGGTTTATTCGAAAATTTTGAATGAATAAGCATGTTCAATTCAACAAGCATTTAAAAATTTTAATACTCATTTTTAGTGCCGGTAAAGCGGGTCAGCTCGCGGGTTGCTGGTTGGCGGGCTGGAAAGTCTCAGCCCGCCATGGCGGGTTGGCGGACACCCGCCAACTTTTTATTTTTTTAAAAAATAAAAAATAAATTCTTTTTTCCTTTTTACCCAGTTTTTTCTTATAAGATTGCATATTTATGCTATTCTCTTTCAAATTCTATGAATAACTGTTCAATAATTTCCTAAAAATAGAGTTTAATATTACTTTTTTCTTTGTAAAAAAATATTAGGATGAAAAAGATGTAAAAATACATAAAAAATATATTTTTTTTAAAAAAAAGCGGGTTAGGCGAGCTGGCCCGCCAACCCGCGGGTTGAGGGTGGCGGGTTGGGCCCGCATTACTAGCACCACTCATTTTGAAGGTTCATTCGGATATTCAGAAGATCAGACCATCATTCGAATGAATAAAGCCTGCACTCAAATAAGCATTAAATTTAAATAGCTGTAACTTCTTCACTTAAACTTCAAATTTTGCAAATAATATATCCCTAGAAATACCTTTGATTCTACTTTCAAATACAAAAAGAATAATTCCCAAAAGTTGCTACCTTCCAAAAGATATGATAGCCAAAGTTAGCAAAGGTCAGTGATAAGACATGAAATATTACCACCATATTTCAAAATTCATATCTCTTACGTACGACTTTCTTTGAGCTCAATCTTGGTGCCTAAGAACTGCATTGTGAGTCTAATTTCAAGCTAGACATGAGGCAAGGTTGAACATAGTATGCTGAAATATGATCCTCATACAAATGAATAATATTCTTTATTCGAATGAACATTACTTATTTGCCCAGTCTTCTCGATATCTAGATGATGCTTCGAGATGAGCTTAAAATGTTTGAATGCTTATTCAAATTAATCCACTTACTCATTCGAATGGAGACCTCATTTTTTAAATATCCAAATGGGAATTCGAGATATGTATTAAATTATTTAATACTCATTTAAATGAATCCAAATTGTTATTCGAATGAGGAACCATTTTTTAATATATAACAAAGGAAGCTCATTCAAATATTTTCTTATCCTTATAGAATAACTTGCTTATCCTGTGGATATCTGAAAGAGACTTCGAGATAGATATTACATATATAATCGTCATTCAAATGAAATCATGCTGCCATTCGAATGAGTAAGGAGTGCATGGAAGTTAGGGTGTTTCGTTTGCCATAAGAAGATTCCTTTTTTAATCACAGAAGGACAATTTGGTAATTTAAATTTCATAAATGTCAGATGGATACCTCACATTTATGTGGGATTTTGAAATAATGTATCACATTTTTGCCCTTTTGCATTTTTAATTTTTTTTGGGAATTTTCCCTAATTAATAAGTTATACAAATTGTTTTTAAAAAAATTAAATATAAATATTTTAAAATAATTTATTTAATTTTTTAAAAAAAGAATCAACTTATTCTTGTATGGACACCAAGGGCTTGTTTGGCAACTCAATCTAAAACCTTTATTTGATTTCAAAACTTAGGTTTTACCTCAAAATCGAGGTTTTGTCCAAACAAAATTTTTTTACCCAAAAGCTATTTTGGTTACAAAACCTCAGTTTGAAATCTAGATTTTGAAACATATGTTTTCTCTTCCCTACTTTTTCCTCTTTCCTACTTTTTTCTTTCCTCTTTCCTACTTTCCTCTTTCCTACCCACTTTTTTGCCTTGAAATCCGTTAAAGCTAATAACTTTCCAAACATAAATCACTAGGTTTTGCCTCAGAATCTGTAAAAGTTATTTTCCAAAATCTATTCTCCAAAACCTAGTTTTTACCTCGAAATCTGTAAAAGTTATTTTCAACCTCACATCCAAACAAGCTCTAAGGATTCAAGGTAGTAGTTTAAACCACTTTGTTTTTCACATTTTCATATATAAAATAGTCTATATGATTTTTTTAAATAATATATTTAATTCATACTAGTTTGAAAACAGTCACACCAACGAAGCGAAGCACACATATTTCAAATAGGAAAGCGATGTTAGTCACGAAACGAAATGTGGGACAGATCAAAGAAGCAAAAGTATTTAATCATTTCAAGAGACCAAGTCTTAATACGTGAACTTAGTTTGCTAAATTTAACATATTTTCGAAGGGGGTGATCAGGCAGGGGGTGATCCAAACGCGGGTGGGCTAAGCGCCGGAGCAGCACAGGCAGGGATTGATCCAAACGCGGCTGGGCTAAGCGCCGGAGCAGCAGAGGCAGCGGATGATCCAAACGCGGGTGGGCTAAACGCCGGAGCAGCAGAGGCAGCGGATGATCCAAACGCGGGTGGGCTAAACGCCGGAGCAGCACAGGCAGGGGATGATCCAAAGGCGGGTGGGCTAAGCCCCGGAGCAGCAAAGGCAGGGGTTGATCCAAACGCGGGTGGGCTAAGCGCCGGAGCAGCACAGGCAGGGATTGATCCAAACGCGGGTGGGCTAAGCGCCGGAGCAGCAGAGGCAGCGGATGATCCAAACGCGGGTGGGCTAAACGCCGGAGCAGCAGAGGCAGCGGATGATCCAAACGCGGGTGGGCTAAACGCCGGAGCAGCACAGGCAGGGGATGATCCAAAGGCGGGTGGGCTAAGCCCCGGAGCAGCAAAGGCAGGGGTTGATCCAAACGCGGGTGGGCTAAGCGCCGGAGCAGCACAGGCAGGGATTGATCCAAACGCGGGTGGGCTAAGCGCCGGAGCAGCAGAGGCAGCGGATGATCCAAACGCGGGTGGGCTAAACGCCGGAGCAGCAGAGGCAGCGGATGATCCAAACGCGGGTGGGCTAAACGCCGGAGCAGCACAGGCAGGGGATGATCCAAAGGCGGGTGGGCTAAGCCCCGGAGCAGCAAAGGCAGGGGTTGATCCAAACGCGGGTGGGCTAAGCGCCGGAGCAGCACAGGCAGGGATTGATCCAAACGCGGGTGGGCTAAGCGCCGGAGCAGCAGAGGCAGCGGATGATCCAAACGCGGGTGAGCTAAACGCCGGAATAGAAGAAGCAGTGGATGATCCAAACACGGGTGAGCTAAACGCCGGAATAGAAGAAGCAGTAGATGATCCAAACACGGGTGAGCTAAACGCCGGAGTAGAAGAAGCAGGGCATGATCCAAACATGGGCGAGCAAACTGTTGAAGCAGAAGAAGCAGGGCATGATCCAAACATGGGTGAGCTAAACTTTGAAGTAACAGAAGCAGTGGATGATCCCAACATTGGCGAGGTAAACGTTGAAGTAGCAGAAGAAGTGGATGATCCAAACATGGGTGAGAAAACTGTTAAAGCAGAAGAAGCAGTTGCACCACTGTGAGAGCTACAAGTGCTGGGTGCTGAATTGAAAACATCCTCCATTGAACTCCCTGTAGAAAAAGTTGTATTCCCGCTCGACCCAAATAAAGGATATGGTGCAGATGATCCAAATGGAGTTGACTGGCTCTGAGTAACAGTTGCAAAGGACCCGCTCATAGCAACAGATCCCTGGGCACCAAAAAGAGATACATGCTTGAGCCAAATAAAATATTCTTTTCGTCTTCAGTTTAATTGTTAAATGAATAACTCAGGCGTAGAGCTTGATTCTGCGGTTGCAGAGACATTAAGGAATTCTTGATGCATCTCTTCAAGTTGTCTCTTGGCCAGCTCTACCACAAAATCTTTCTCAAGTATAAGCCTTTGGACAGTTTTCCCTTCTTCTATCAGCATTCTTTTAAGTTTAGCACATTCACTCTGTAGAATTAGCAAAAGCTTCAACATACAGTATTGAAGTGATAAGGTTTAAGTGTCAAATTCAACTAATGGTAAAAACAATAAAAAAAGGTTACAAAATAAATAATCGTTCATATTTCTTCACAAATAGCGGACATTGAAGGAACTGAAATTTGTAATTTTACAGACAAGACAGCCACAAAAATGCTTAAGGATAAAATGGGATAAGGAATGAAATTATTAAGTAGTTAAGCTAATGTTGAATATAAATATGTAAGCAAGTCACATGTAGATTTTATTGAAAATTTTGACTAATGTATGATCAATTTAGTCTGCTTTCGTGAATCGTATCTGTATGTTTTTCTTTCTTTCTCCAAATAAACCCACTATCCCTTATTATAAAATCCAAATAACCGAACTGTATAGTTACGAAAATGTCAAAATTAATTAAAAGTAATAAATATGCTGGCAATGTAATTTTTATCCAAAACATGTCCTCATTTATGGAGGGAGTACCTCAACCGCAACAGAACTTGATGCTGCAGTTGCGAAGGCATTAAGGGCATTAGCAAACTCCAGCTCTTTTACTTCTACTTGTCTCTTGGACCTTTGTCTTGTCTCCTCACATTCCTGCTTTAGCAACTTCACATGCTCAAGTTTCTCTTGCAACTCTTTCTTCACTTTGATCCATTCATTCTAAACATAACAAGTTACAAATTTATTGTCACTTGAAATCTTTAATGATTCAGACCATCCTAAAATATTCCTTAAGTGTACATAA
>JANTPZ010108027.1:0-14530 GCA_025593235.1 Vachellia pachyceras | reverse complement strand
CCAGATATGTGCGCTTTGTACCTGTTGCGGCGGAACTAAAGGGGTTTGCTTGCCCTCTCCGTGTTGCTATGCCATCAATTGCAACATACCCAACAGACCCTTTGGCTTCTGTTCGTTCACGCCCAAGACCTGTAATTGCTTTGGATGCCATCTCTAAATCACTCTTCCTCGCTTCTCTATTATAATTTATAGTTAAAATGGTTTAGCTCGAGGATTCTCCCAACACCGTCCCAAGTGCGAATGATAAGAATACCTGTTCTTGATTTGTTCTTTTTCATTATTACTTGGGGATATCATTATTTCCGGGTATTCTTTCTTACCTTTCCCCTATTTACCAGTTCTTTCTGGGATTCGTTAGTGCCCGGTGGTGGCACATTGTCAGAATGGATATGTCATATATGATAGTATGAACTAGTGGAATCAGGAGATATCGGGGTTCGTGATAACATCTCGCTTTTGTGTGTATAACATATCGCTTTTGTGTATTTGGTGTGGGTCTAAGAACTGACTTTTGCCAGTTATTCCCATTAAGACTATAGACTTGTGCGCCCCCCCGGGGGGGTGTTTTTTCTCATGAGCTGTTCTGTCCAGATTGCAGCATCGTGGGATTCATAATTCAATGCTATACGGTGATTTCTGGTATGCAAGAGAGGCTTTGCTTCTGCCCTACCTTCTGTTCATCCCGCCGATTGGGCTCACTTTCCCCAATACCAAGCATTTGCTTCATTGTGCGGGACAAGGTAGTTTACTTTTTAATGCATCCAAGTGGTATGTTGCTTAGATTAGAATCTATTGCTAATTGGGAAGGGAAAAGAAGTTGTGATGGTCATTCTGGCAGGCAATGATGAGGGAAGTGGGAGTTGTTAGTTAGTTGTCATGAGGAGCGAAGTATTGGGGAGTGGAATTTAGTTGGTACTTGCTTTCCTGGTGATAGGATGGAAGGGATGAAAAGCCCCTGGGAAGGGTGTAGTGTAGAATGTGAAACGATGCAATGCCAGAAGGTGATGCTGATTGATCGGGGTGGTCCCTGGATTGATGATTAGAGTGGTAATTTGGATGGAAAGCCCGTGTGTGGGGTGGCTTGATATTAATGCATGTGGGTGGAGCCAACCATATGTATTAAGGTGAGTAGTTGGCTGGGTAGGAATAGGTCAATTAAGCCTTACTAGCTCCGAACCTGCTGTACTGCTACTGCATATGAGAGTTGTTGTTTCGTTTCTTGCTATATTTATTTCTACACAATGGATGCATGTCTTCTTCGTCTTTGTATTTTAAGTGGCAGTACTAATTAATGAAGTAAAACTTGGGCTGGTATTGCTAGTCTGCAATCATGCAAGAGCGCGGGCTGGTTGCTCTGTTTGGTGTCTTGTGGGAATCTCCCTGACCTCAGTCGAATATGTTAATTGTAAGAATCAAATGGCCATCGGTTGATTTTTATATATCCTTCTGCTATCGATCTCTGATCAGCAATTTCTAATTAATTACTCATGCGCAAATCTTCCTCAAGTGGGCTTTCTTATGAATCACCAGTTCAGGTGGCTCACGCTCAAAATGGTTTTTGTGGTCTGTAGTATTTTGAACTCAAGGTTTTGCTTAGGTTTGCTGCGTTCAGGAGGGAGTGAATGTCCGGCGCAGGGTCATGATTCCGTTTAACACAAACGCAATGAATATGAACGTCTTTAAAAAGAGAACCGACCAAGTGGTCATGAACCGATCTGAATTTGTAATTCAACCTCCTTGAAACTAGTCAAAATTGTTTAAACCAAGCTTTCCTGTATTCATTTGTGCATACCTATAATTGATATGTATATGAAAAGGAAGTCTAATAGGCTAATGGGTAAGAAATATCTATATTTATTACTCTAAAATTATAAAATAAGTGCTATGTAGCAATGTATAGGCATCCTAAGGAAAATTATGGAGTAATATAATTTATAATATTTTATAATCAGTAAATTTCATAACGGTCAAAGTTGGATAAATAAAAGTCTCAGCCAGCATTAAACAGTAAATTGATGCTGAGTGCTATAAAAAATGACAACTTACCCTAATTCCGAATGCTCACGTGCCATGTAATTTCATAACTTTTCTTTAGGGTGCCCTAATTCCAATGGCCGTAGAAGTACTTTAGGGGTATAAATATGAAGAGACCTTTTTATCATGAATCATTTACCGTACAATTTAAAAAAAATCAGTGAAACAATAGTGGAATCAGTACAGAACCCCGCTGAGATAGGTTATAGCGTTAGAAAAGTATGTTTATGAAAATTGAGATAAAATCTCTCTCACACATACTTTATTTTGTAAATAGTAAATCACATTGAAAATGTATTTTATACCGCTAATCTAAGAATGTAAAGTCACAGTAAAAGTTACATGGCATGGAAAGATATGTTGTGAAGCGGCCACGACCTCAGGGAGAAACCCAAAGATGCAGGTGGATTTTATAAACACATGTACGAAATATGGATCAAAATTTTAGCGGCCTGGTTAGTTATACCATTTGTTTTTTTTTTGTACAAGTTGGTTATATAAGTTGAAGGAGGCTGGGAATATTTTAATGTACCCCTCCTAGGCCCATAACGGCTTTCTAGGATTCTCTCTCTCGAGCCTTAAGATCTGGAGAACCTTACCCCATAGATTTTATGTTAATCCACTAATGCCCATAAAGGAAAATGTATTATACAATTACTTATAAATAATAATATAATATTATAAATTATATTATTATAAAATTAATTAGAAATAAAAAATATATTCTTATAATAAAATTATTTTTATAAAAATATATTATCATAAATAAAATACAATTATTATTAAAAAGTATATAATTATAAAATTGATTTAAAATAAAAATGTTTGATTATAAATAAAAACATCATCCCATTTTTAAAATGCAACATTATATTTAGGGAAAATCTCGAAAAAACCTATTGAAATTTGAAAAGGATACTTTAGAGTTTTCAATTTGCGTATTCCTAAATCAGGATGCTAGATAAAATAGAGATTTCAAAATCTTAAGGAAAATACCATATTGCCCTAGTTAAAATGAATAAAGGAAGGAAAAGGTGGAGCATACATGCGTGGGACATCATGAAAAAGTTGGTGAAGAAACCCACGAAAATGTTGGCGAAGGGCGCACGTGTGGTTGGATGGAGGAAGAAGGTCGAAAATTTACCAACAGTAAGTTACTTTCCACATTATTGTCTTCTTGTTGCGGCCATTCTCTAGGGGTTGTTCAATGTTGTGAGAGCCACTTTTTTTGTCACAGTAAGTGGATTTTGTGATGGGGAGAAGGGGAGAGAGGTGAACATAGGATGTGCATTCCTTTATAGTATTTTTTTTCACTATATTGGTGTGTGCAACCAATATACGTTGCTATATGTTTATGCATGCATGCGTATAGCAGGTTGCTGTCACATGAACCATGTTCGCTCATGTGGGTGATTCCATTTGCTCGGTGGTGAAGAATGAGTATGAATAATAGGGGGTAGTTGCAATTTGTTGTTATTTATTAAGGGGTATTTGTGAAACCATAAGTTTAAGGTGTTAATATGTGAGTTTATGGTAGGTAATTTGAAATATGAAGTTTGGTGATGACCACTATTGGAAGCTAATCTTTTCAATGTTGTAGGGCAGAGCAACGGGCGGGTTGGGCAGCCCGTGCCCCAACCCGTAGCCCGCCCGTTAACCCTTTCATGGCTACGGGTTAGCCCATACCCGTGCCTCAACCCATTTAAAGCAATTTAAACGGGCTTTAAATATACGGGCGGGTTTTCTACGGGTAACGGGTTGCCCGTTTATTTTCAACGTTCCACAGATATGCCCTATTCAACAGAGAAAGCAGGAAGCAGCAGGAGAAAAATAAACCAGACACAACACTCAAACCCATTCCCCCAGCAAAATTGTTCCTCACACGGCTCCTCCTCACATAAACAAAATTACAATTCAACTGTAACAATTCCAGACAAGCATCACAAAAATTCTTCATATTACAAACAACAAAAACAATAAGATCACAAAAACACCCAATGAGTTCAGAGATCTAGCAGTTTGCAGAAATGGCGAAGAAAATCCAAAAAAAAAAAAGCAGAGGGAAGACGAAGAGCAGAGGCAGAGTGGAGAAGGTGAAGACGAAGAGCATACCAACCAATGAACCAACCAAGAAGAAGATCCTGGAGCACGAAGACAAATCGATACGGCGAAGCAAATCGATTCTTGGCCCTAAAGCGAGATCGACGCCTTGAAGCAGACAATCGACGCGAATCAACCCTCTCTTTCTCACTGTTCATTCGCCGCGAATACAGAGATTGAACGAACAGTAATACCTAACTTGGGAATGCTTTTCGTCTTGGATTTGGATAGATGCTTCCTACTACAGATCCAGAAGCCTAAGATGACTTGAAAAGCAGAGGACGTGAAGACCATGAGGCATGAGCAACAGACAACAGTCGAGGACGAAGAGCAGAGCATGAGCGTCAGCGCCATTGCGACAGTGAAGACGACGAGCAGAGCGACCTACACGAAGATGACGAGCAGAGCGGCTGAGTCGCAGTCTCTCAAGTTGGAAAGGAAGATTCAACAAGAGGAGAGGCTAAAGACGACGATGAAAAGCAGAGCGGCGACCTACACAAAGATGACAGGCTGAAGTTGAGGGATCCGCGTGGCTCGGGTAAATGCCTAAATGGGAGAAGGAAAGCAACACAGGAACTTACGGAGAGTTAGCATAGGAAATTAATTAAAAAAATAAAGATAAATGGGCGGGTACGGGCAGCCGGTGGCATGCCCGTAGCCCACCCATCACGGGTTAGTATTGGGCGAGCTAACTTCGGGGATTTTTTCGCGGGTATGGGCGGGTTCAACGGGCTGAGGGTTTTTTGCTCTCCCCTACAATGTTGTACATTATTTGCAGGTTGAAATTCAAAATGACATTTGAGTAGGAGCCTACATCTTCAAAGGAACTAGCTTGCTATTTTCATGTTGGAGGGTAATGTGTGACAAATGGTAAAAGTCAAAGCCAATATAATGGGGGAGTGTGAGGGTGAAAAGCATAAAAGAGGGTATCATAGTGAAGATATGAGGTTAATGATATCATCATGGCTTGGAATTAATTTCAACAGTTGTAAGTTAAAATATACAGTGAGTTTTGATGAGACGATATTAAAGGATTTGATTGTTGACAATGAACTTGAAAACCTTTTTAACTATAATGATAAAGTTAGACATATTTATATAATATGTAAAGAGAATGCCAATGCAGCTGAGAGAATACAGGAAGCACAAATATAAGTGAAAATTTGTTGTGTGTAAACATTGTTATTTTGGATATCTTTGTTTTTAGTTTATTAAATGAAGTTGTCATTATCCTGTAGCATTTAGAAATTATCGAGACTTTCACAAAAAGTTGTCTCTCCTCGAGAAATTTAGAAAATGATTTCCTCACAATGGCTTAGAAAGATGTTGGCTTATACATAAAATATGAAGTTGGTGGAGGATCTTGTAGCTTACAGGGTGGAATAGGGAGTATACCGGCAACAACTCATGCGATGAACTACATAAAATGGAGGGGACTAATTTTAAGAGTGATGCAAACATTTGCAAATGTAGATAACTTTTAAAGGTCACTATACAAGTTTAGTCTTGCACACAACTTTAAGTTCACATATGTGAAAAATAATAAGAAGAAGATGTTAGTGAAATGTAAGGTACCTTGCTACCCTTGAAAGATTACATCAAATGTAGTGGGTAAGACAAGTCCTTTCCTATGTGTGATGAAGTTCATAAATGATCATGCTCAAGGCAATCTACAAGCAAGCCATGGTCGAAGATCTAATCCAACATCATCGATTAGGGGCAAGGGCAACTCACGATATATTTATTAGGGGCAAGGGCAACTCACGATATGAAAATATTCACTATATATTTATTAGGGGCAAGGGCAACTCACGATATGTTCTGATTGAATAAGGTTGGGTACATGTCTTTAGGAGAGGGGCTCCAGCACAGCAGATTCCCACATTATCTAAAAGATCGATCACATCAATCTCGGGGGAGTTTATGCCTGCCCTGACTCTCCATTTCTCTAAGTAATTATAATCAATCGAGCATACTGTAATAGTAATTAACACCATAAGTAGGCCCATGCTTTTACGTTGCGTACAAGAGGAGCCTGGGGGCTACAATTCAACGCCCGAGGAGCTTTCTTTCTTTGTGTTTTCCCAAACGGGTGCGAGCTCGATCCCTCTCACTGCTTTCCGTTCACTGGACCGGGCTTAAGTTGAGAAGAGTACTGCATCGCAAAAGCAAATTGATCCAAGCCCGTCATGATATAATCTGAGAAAAAAAAATAAAAATAAACACTGCTCGCTCTTTTACTTTATGTAAAAAATCACGGGCGCAGCATGATACATAAAAAATTCGCTGTCCTTATTTATAATTAGACATCAGAGTAAATGGGTAATAATAACAAATGGAACAGGCGCGTTGAACTGAAGGCAGCCCGTTTGGAAATATATTAGAGAAATATTTTTACTTAAATCAATGTAAATATGTGAAGGAGATTATCTCATTTTATGAAAAAAAATACTGTTGAACGTGCGTTTAGAGAAGTTAAACGCTTCTCCAAGCAAGTTCAGTAAAAACAAGCGCAAATGCGTGAGGCTTTTGTTTTGACTACAAAACTTTGCAGGCATATGTCTGCTTCTGCCGTTTTTGTGATGAAATTATTGAGGATTTTGACTACATCCTAAATTGATGTTTTCTTGTTCTCATTAGTGGGAGATTTATTATTCCACTTTATGATCACACGACCTTTTTTAAATACACCTTTTGATGTATGGCTCAACACCCACTTACATCCTCACAACAATAGTAACACTTGGCAAATAACTTTTTAGGTTGGTTGTTGGAATTTATGAGACGTCCGTAATAGAAGGTTTTTTGTAAATAAGAGGTTAATGAGTTCTCCCTTATTAATGAAGCATTTGCCTTGGAGCTTGTTTGGTTTCAAAATCTAGGTTTTACTCCAAAACCTAGATTTTGTCTAAGTACTCACATTTTTTGGAAAAAGCTATTTTGGATAAAAAATCGGTTTGAAACATACGTTTTAAAAAAACTATTTTCTTGTCAAATCACACATTCTCCTAATAAATTTTCTCTTTTCTAAATTTTTCTTTATTTCTCTTTCATATTTCCTACATACTTTTTATCTCGGGATCCGTAAAGCCAAAAGTTTCCAAATACAACCACCTTTTCAAAACATAGGTTTTTCCTTGAAATCCATAAAAGCTATTATCAAAAGGAATTTCAAACAAGCCCTTAGCTATCTATATTACCAAGGCTTATGACTTGATCATTTTTTTTTGATGCAATGGCTTGATCATTTAACTTAAAGTAGCTTTTTACAAATCTTCATTTATTCTTATAATCCACCTTATTGTCTGTAAAGCTACTTTTGTATCTTGCTATCGAGCAATGAATTGCACCTTCATTAAAAAAAAATCTATTCCACAACATTTTAAAAAACTCATATCATATACTTACATCAACTTATATAAAATTATTCTTCCAACGGATTCTTAAACATGGATAAAAATCGGTGCATGCAATGGCAACCCCATTACTCTATTGGGTGTGGTTTTGGCCCAAAACCAGAAAACACGTCACGGATAAGGCGGCGAACCACTCGAATTCCTAAAATTTGAATTTTTTTTAATGACCCAAAATTTGAATTTTGAGAAAGCGGAAGGGCAAAAACCCATCCACCACCCCTACTCGCTCATTCAAACCTCCGCCTCTTGATCTTTCTTATCTCCGCCTCCACCCGTCCACCGTAAAACCCTACAAAAAAAGCCCTAATCATCTTCCTATTCCATTCGTCCCTTTGTCCGAGTATGGCCAAAAAGAAGGTGTCCCACCGTCAGCCCCATGACCACAATTTGCATGAACGCCATGCCACTCATCCTCACATCCCTACCCAACACTCCGATTCCCACCAACCCACTAATATGGATGATCCATCCCATCAGCTTGAGAAGCTCAAGAACCTCAACTCCCTTCTTGTCAAGGAGACTTCCGAACGCCGCCACCAAGTTGACTCTCTCACTCAGGACAAAGAGGCCTTGGAATCCGCCTTCAATCGTTCTGCCATGGAGAAGCGAGACCTGGAGTTTCAGCTTTCTGAGGCGGCTGACGATAGTGTGAGCTTGCATTTGGGCAAGGCTGTGGTTCTTGTCTATGTGCAGACCCAGGTGAGGGAAATGGGTTTTCGCTTCCACAGTCTTGTTGCCCAGAGAAATGAGAATGAGTCTGCCAAGTCTGAGAGGGATGCCGAGATCGCTACGTTGAAAGGAGAACTGAGTAGGCTCACGGTTCGTCTTGAAAGCGAGAGGGACCAGTTAAGTAGGCTGAGCCGAGAGAGGGACGATTTGAAAGTCGATTTTGACGGTCTTGTTGATGAGGCGAATCGATTGAAGGAGATTGTTATTGCAGCGGAGAATACAGAGAACAAGCTTAGGAATGATCTTGAGAAGTTAAGGATGGAAGGCGACAGGCTGAGGGAGGAGAAATATGAGAAAGAAGGAGCAGTTAGGGAATTGACGGCAGAGAGAGATTTTGCTCTGATGAAATCGGCTGAGTCTGCCAAGCTGATTGACGAGTTAAGGGGAGAGATTGGCGCGATTAGGAAGGAGAAGTCCGTGACCGAGGAGCAAAAACATGCGTATGAACTGGAAATTAGTGGCCTGGAGTTAGAGTTGAAGAAGCTGAAGGAAGTTCTGAAGAATAGTCAGGAGGAAGAGACGGCTATGCGTAATAACATTGCTGAACATGAGAGGACTCTTGGCCTGGCGTTGGGAAAGGTAAAGAATATGGAAATGGAGATCGATGCCCTGCGGAAGGGAATGAAGGGGAATGAACAGAGCATTAAGATTTTAACAGAGGAAAGAGAGAGCTTACAGAAGGCTCTGGGTATGGCTCAAAAAGAAGTGGAGGAGAAGCAGAACATCATCGATGATGCAATTAGATGTAAAAACGAGAGTGAGCAGGCGAAAGTTGGCCTCGAGAATGAAATTGTTGAGCTCAACAGAGAAATGGATCGACTGAGAGATGCTATGCACAAGTTGAAAGAGTCATGCAGAGGCTTAGAAGAGGAGAACAGACAATTGCTTTCTGAAGTTGAACGCTATCAAAATACTGCTGAAGAAGCCATTATTGGGAGGGATGATATAAAGAAGGGATTTGACGAGGAGAAAGATAGAGTGAAGAAGTTGATTTTGGAGGTTGCTAAAATGAAGGACAAAATTGAACAAACTGCAGAAGAGTTAGGAGACATGAGAAGTGAGAGGGAACAAATGACTCAGAGGAATGGGATGATGGAAAGCAGTGTGAACACTTTAACGAAGGAGAAGGGTGTACTGGAGGAGAGCCTTTTGGATGCTCAACGAAACTCTGATGATTTAAGAGCTAGGATTGAATGTTCAAGCCAGACGCTGGCACTGTTGAGGAAAACTGCAGCGCTCGTGTGCCATCCCAAAGAAGATGAGAGCGCAGAAGAAGTGGTCCTGATTGAGAAGCTTGATGAAGAATTTGTGCCATATGCTGAACAACTGGATGCCATAAAAAAGGCGTTCAAGAACAAGAACAAGATGGTGGAAGACATGAAGCAGCGACTTGTATCACTTGAAAGTTGTGCGGCTGAGGCACAGAAAAGGAAGGGCTTGTGGGCTTTGATCTCTTCTGTGACTACAATTTTCGCTGCGGCATTAGCCGCCTACGCTGCAAGAGCACGCTGAATTGTCTTCACCTTTTTTGGTTCTCACACAAGTTGCTCTGCAATAGGTTCGAGGTGTACTTGTTTTCTTACCTTGTAGGTTAGCTGATCTTTGATCATCCAACCCTAGAAAAATAATCATATAATCAAATGAACTACTTGCTATTGTGTTCACATACTAGATTGTGCCTTCTAATTTGTCCATGCTCGCTCGCTTTCAAACCCCGCAAATTCCACGAGAATTCCATTCTAGGTATTGCCCAGAAATTAAAGGAGCCAATAAAAAAGAGAGATTGGGCATTTATTTTCTTGATCATTGAGTATTGGCATCATGATTTACCAAATCTTTCACGGATTCTTTGTTTCTGCATTTTCATTCCCTTCTATCAGAACAGCTATGAATTAAGATTTAAGATCTGGACAGACTGATTAGTGCATTACATCGTGGATACTTTTGAGATTTGCCATTTCAACCAAAGCATTGATCATACGATTTAAGAATTAGACCCATGGATATTATTACTACGTCACGTTGGGCGCAACCGTTTGCTCGAAAAGCTGGATTACCGTTTAAGAACCAAATCGCCGGAAATGGCGAAAATATCCTAGGGTGTTTATATCAAATGTTAAAATATCCTAGGGTGTCTCAATTTATAAAATCACGGTTGAACATGCGTTTAAGTTATTGAATGTAAGTTTGGGGTGACCAAACGCTCTTTTAAACATGCATATATTATAACAGACTGAAATTTATCTGGAAAAAACCACTATTAGAAGGCTTGCCTTGTTAGGGGATCAACCTCAGCAGATGGTGTCGGATTAAAAAATTTGCGTTTACTATGTTTTTCCACTATTCGAACATCTATGCTTCAATTTTCTTTTTAATTTTTCTTTAGCCTTCAAAATCTAGTTTCATTTCATCATTGGACTACCCATATCTTTTTCTTTACAATATTTCCATCTTAAAAATGAAATTTCCAAAATTTCCTTTTATATACATGACTGTGACAAATAAATAAATAATAACAATTATTGTATCGCATTAAATATTTTATATTCTTCAAAATTTGCGTAAAAAAATGTCCCCGCAGCTCCTAAGATAACTGCTAACTTCTAAGATGCAATAAAAAAAACTTCTAAGCTATTGAGATCATTAAATTATAAGTTCCACTTTCTCGTTGTAGCTAGAAAACTATACTCTCCTTTAAATGTATTCAAATTATTGGACGGTGAGAGTAATACTTATATTTATTTTATCAAGTCATTTTCATATATACTATTTCTATAGCATAATAAATATTGAATATGTGTTTAAATTAAAATAATTGTAATAAGCTGCTATACATTTTTAGAAAAATGTAATCATATTTTCAGCATAAAAGAGACAAAAGTAGGGAAACGGGAAACCTAGAAGGACTGAAGGAGTAGTTCACAAAAGATCAAATCATGTCTGTATTTAGTAAGATTAAGATAAGGTACCCGAAAACACTGTAGAGAAATACTTTTACACAAGTCGAGGTAAATATGTGAAGGAGATTATCTCGTTTGACGAAAAAATACTGTTAAACATGCGTTTAACTTTTAAAAACGTTATTCGTCTAAATGATATCCCAAAGTGGTCGAGTTTGCCACTGGGGCATCGAAAGCGATAAACGTAAACCTCAATTTCTTCACAAGTACACTGTACACATCTCTGTATCTCACACACACGCAACACAGTGGACTCGAACTTTCACATAAGTATATTTCATTCCAATTCTATCTGCAAAGACCATCGTCGAACGTTGAACGAGAGCAAGCCATTGACACGAGAACGTAGAATTAGCTATATACGGAAGAGGCATTAAAAAAGCACTTATATATGAAGATAGAATTTGTTTTACCCATTTTGCCAACGGATGCGCTTACCGAGACACTTTTCCTCTCACATAAACTACCTCGGAATCTGTGTCCGTTTTTCCAACGGGCTATCCAAACGGATTGACGTGTCAACATACAGGACCGTCATATCATTTAAACTTGCCCTATTCGTCTTCCAAAATTAGCAAATATATATATAACACTAGGCAAGCGACAAGCCTCACTGGCTGGGCACGAAGGTCACGCCTAAGATAACTCTGTCTTCCTCTCCTTTTTGGCTTGGAAGTCAGATTGGTTAAATCATAACTAATAACCCTATGGTTCCTTCCAATAAACTTTGGTCGGAGCTTTCACCTATCTCCATCACCGCCAAATTCCAGACGATGTGCACCGGAAAACATACAGCTATCTGCTGGTTACACTGCCCACTTTTGACAATCCCAGACACATTAAATACAAGAACCGCCAGTACGTACCAGATCCCGGGTGCAGGGCACTGCAGAAACCACGATACACAAAAGAAGTAATTAGTGTACACCTACAAATTCTGATAAACTCCGTCTGCTATGTGTTGCCAAAACTCTAGCCTACAAACGGTCAGAGCTCACAAAATTTCTTATCTCGTCCATCACCGTATAGAAATGCTCATTATTTGGCAACAGGTAGAACCCAATTGTGGCCTGCTCCAGGAATAGCAACTTTACGTCTTGCCCAGCTTTCTCAAGCCCTTCCGCGTAAGCCAATTGCCAGTCCTGCACAAGATCCAAACCAGCTACCACAACCAGGCTCTTTGGAAAGGCAATCCCTTCAAGATTTTTACCCTTGGGACCAAATGGGTTACATGCCGGATGGTCTCTATCTTCCCCTTCCGGCAGAAAAGCTCTCCAATACCAGTCCCGATCTTTGATTGTAACAAAATATTTTCCATCCAGACGCTTTTCAGACTCAGATCTTTCCTTCCCACCAAACAATGGGTTGAGCAGTATATTTCCCAATACTTCAATTCCAGATTCCACGGCTCTCATGGCAACATGGTGGACGATGTTCCCGCCCGAGCTGTCCCCCACCAGGTAAATATGAACTTTCTGGTCCTTCCGACTCTGAAGCCATGATCTAGAACTAACCCATTTGAGAGCTGCCCACCCATCATCGTATGCACAAGGATACCTGTCTTCAGGTGCACGCCTATAGTTAACTGAGACAACAACAGCCTTGCAAATGCCCACCAGTCGGCGACATAGGGTATCATATATAGCGCTATTGGCAGAGGAATGTGCAAAGCTTCCACCGTGAAAGAATATGATGACAGGTAGAACCTCAGCGGTTACAGGCTTCTCAAGGTCAACAAAATTCACATGAGTCTCTTCTCCTTCAGTAGGTCGATAAATTCGACTGAGGAGATTGGTTTCACGATCAACAATAACATCAAAGGAGAAAACTCCATCAACAGGGTTGGCATTGGCTGGAACTTTCCTATCAAGAAACTCCGCCAAGTGCCGGTTGAAAGTGCCATCAGGACGACGTAGAAGATTGTAGGCCAACTTAAAATTGGAGATGAGAACCCACATATTCAGCGGCACCACCATCTACAGGAAATCAGAAAAGAAGATTACCTCAAGAAGAAAACTAGGGATAACCACAATTTTGGGGGCAAAAAGACGGATGCTTTCAACAGGGTAATTTACAAACCCTGGAAACACTAAGAAATCAGCAAAAGACGCTCCACTGGGTGGCAACGATAGCACCAAAAATCAGAAAAAGATGATGAAGACGAACCCTGAATTGAATAGATCAAGGTTCAAACGGTAGCGTCTATGATGGACCAAGGAGAAGAACGCTAGACACTGGACTGGTCTCCAAATTAATCCGATCAAGGCCCTCCATACGGTTTAGAACTATAACGAAATTAGACCGCGCCGGGGGGGGGGGGGAAGGCCTGATGGATCCTCTCATCAATTCAAACATCAGAATCACGAAAAGACAAGGCACAAGTGCAAGAGTGCTATTTGTATGTAATACAAAAAATCCCTGATGAAATAATAAGAATCGGACCCCGACGGAAGAAAGAGCCCAAGTATCAAGATACCGAATTCCTGCCGAAGGCGGCATACAAGCCAACCGATATACCATTAAGCAATCAAAATAATAATACATGAGAAGGCACCCCTCCCCTTGCCCGGGGGAAGCCAGACTCTATGCTACAGTCTCTATTGACAAGACAAAAGGCCTCATAGCGGTGAAAAGCCACGAGAAAGAGGAGATAGAGTTGAAGAGCAGAAAGTGCAAGAGAGGTGAAATGAGTAGGGAGAGAAGTGGAGAGGAGAGAAGGATAATGGAGCACACCTTGGACTCGTTCAGGTTAACTTCATCACTTCGAGCCATGAGGAGATAAGGCAGCGAATCAGAAGCAACAGATTGCGGAAGAGATAACAGGAGTCACAGAGCTTCAGTTAGCGGAAAAGGAAAGAATCCCACCCAAAATCGGGATTTGGCAGCGTGTTCGGGAGTAAGATCCCAAGGCTTCATCAACCAATAGAGCGGAGAGAAGGGAGAGGCAAATACGGTGGAGATCGGTCAATAGGCTTGATGGATGTCAGAGATCAGAGGCATGGAAACAGGGGGGGGGGGAGGGAGAGGACAAGCGAAGGATAAGAGGGAGCGCGCACCGTAGAAAATGCGTGGAGACAGATGCTAAAGTGCAACGTGAGTGGGGGGGGGAGCGGGGGAGACGACAAAGCGAGGGGCAGAAATAGACGTGCTGGGCTGGACCCACCACGCCCGGGCGAGACAGGATGATTTGTAATTCTTTCCTTTTATGTTTTTGTTGTTGTTAACATTATTTTGCATTGGCTTCCAATAACAGGAGGGAAGATTCTGGACTTTTGTTTTTTAGGGGGGGGG
>JANTPZ010108020.1:0-15480 GCA_025593235.1 Vachellia pachyceras | reverse complement strand
TGGATTATTGTGTATTGAGTTGTTTTGTGATTGACAAATTGAAATGGAGTTCATTTTGCTTATTCAATGAAGTCTTGTTGTTCTCTTCTATCATCCTAGTTGTGCTTGGTTTTAGAGTCAACATGCATGGAGTTGATTTTGTCACTTTGGGATTTCCGTACACACACTAAGAGCGCTTCAAGGATTTCATGGAATGGAGTTCATTGCATGTTATTCGTGACCTAACAAGTTGTGTGGGATTTAGAAGGAGATCATCGTATGACGCTCCGGACCCATACGAATTGTTAGGGTTTGTGATTTTGAAAACTTAGTGCAAAAGTCGATACTCTACCTAATCTTTTGCGAACTATGATGGCCCAATTCATTTTCAAGAGGAACCCACCATAACACTCCCTGTTCAATCCAAATCCGCCTTACTTTTATTTGCCGCCTAAAAATACCAAAAACAAGTTTTGAATTTTGTAATTGCATTAGGTACATAGCTTATCTTGAATTAAGAAACCATTTGCATCTGCATCACAAACATAATCACAAGCTAAGGACTATTGGTATGCGACTAGCTTCCGGTGAGAACGACCCTGGGGTTGTCACTATACAATCCTTGGAAATCAAAATTAATATTCTCGATCCATTTTCAAGGCTAACCAACGACCATGCTATGTGCTAGAGACATTTCATGCAGAACATTGAACAATGAAGCTGAGCGTAATGGAAATAAAGCTCTCTCTAGTGAACATTTATTGCTACTTAACAATAAATAAAAGAGTATTCAAGACAATATAGGAGGGAACAACTTCCTACGAACTCACATTGTTATATGTTCATCTACTTCCTCTTTTTTACTCAATCAACCACTAATACTTTAGTGTTTAACATTCAATGCTTCTGAGAGAATCTATAGTGTCAAAAAACATTGCTTCATAGAGAAACTCAAGATTACATCATCTAGAGAAGTTTGGTCAGTTCATAGAGATAAAAAGGGAGAGTGTTCCTTTGTTTTCTTGATTGTGTCAAGGGAAGTGAGACTTTCCATTGTAAAGGCTTGAAGATCCTAGAATATTATCAATAGTAGATTTGTAAATCTTAGAGGTATTCAATGAACTGGATGTAGGTCAGAAAGATCAAACCAAGATAACTTATTGTGTTGATTTTCTTCTCTAACTCTCATGTAATATTTCTATTTGCTTGTTTAACTTTAAATGTTTGAAGGTTACCAATTCACCTCCTGTTGGTCAAATTCTATTCTGAAAAGAAGGTGAAGAATCGATGGAAGACTTTAAAGAGAAACTTCTCAGGCGTATATGACATTTTTGAAAGTTTGAGTGGGTTTGTTTGGAACCCAACAACACAATTATGGGGTGTTGAGCATGATGTTTGAGATACATTGATTGAGGTAAATATGTTATATATATGTATTGTTTTCCATTTAAAATTTAATAAAATGTGAGTGGGAGTGTGGAAGTGTCAATGAACTAAATGAAGATGTGAGTGGAAGTATCTCTAGAGTTCACGGCATTATTTACAGGAGATATGCAATGATCACGGGTTTAATAGCTAGAGATGACATGTTAAGATAAAGTAGGCTGAGGAATAGTTTGATTTCTCAAGAAAGTCAACTCTAAGGATAAGGGAGTGAACTGAGCTAAAACAACTACTTTATTTGCTATGTATCATATTCTTTTCTAGCTTAGAAAGGTGTTTTTTTTTTGGGCGAGACCTAAGGCTACACTATGGAGAACTACTCCTTTTCCAAATTATGAAAAGATGATGATACTATATGAAGTGGATAGAGCTGGAGGAGATGAAGGGGAAACAATGTATGAGTGGAGAAAGAGATGTTGTACTCAAGAAGATGTCACCGAAACTGTCAAGGACATTGATAACCTTGTTTCACATAATCATGGGCAAGGTAACTCACCTGACAAGGTCAATCTCCTGTGGGCCCACATGAAGTTGACAATGGGCTAAACTCAACATTAACCTACAAGTCGCAAGCGGTCTCTAGTAAGACATTACGACTATCCAAATCATATGGGATCGTTAACACGATGCAACCTTTCATGCAATCACATCACATCCCTTTTGTCACATGATATCTCGGTCAAGGATGAGTAATGGATGACGTCATCCTCCTATTCCTGACCATTACTTTCTCGATCCCTGAGTAGTCTGATCAAGGAAATGAAAACTTATGTTCATTACAGTATGGCTATATGTTTCTCATACTTACTCATCGAGAGGCCCAGTAATATCTCTCAACTTATGTGAGGGACAAATCCCATCTTGATCACTCACATTCCTCCACATGAAAACCCTAGCCTGATTATAGCCTTTATCATCGCCCAGTCAAAGGTGACTTTTAACTAGGTCAAAGCTTAGTGACTCTCATGTAGGAATCCATGATAATCTCAGGTCAAAGGGCATTGTGACGTGATTATATATGAGATAAGGTAATGACTTAATCCATACAGCTTTCTTATAGCAGGTCGGTCCAGCACCTTGTACTCTTACAAGTGCCTACAAGTTTGACTCGTATCTCCATACCTTATCAAAGTCATACTAGTCTTACTTTATCTATGCTCCCATATAGACAACTAACCAGGGACATTTAAAACAATATTCATAATTCATCTACAGATACAATTATCATAACAAACATGCAAGACATATGATAGTTCAATGGAGAAAATACAATAAAATAAATAATGTCTGAGGTACAATGATTAACCCCTAGGGCATGATTTCCAACATCCTCCCACTTACACTAGGTACAATCATTGATTTGTCTAATTCTCATTGTCCTAACATGACCCTCATGTTTTGCTTGTGCAAGTGGTTTGGTAAGAGGATCAGCAACATTATCTTCTCTAGGTGCTTTGCATGTTTTAATATCACCTTATCATTAATCTCTCTGATAAGGTGAAAATGCCTGAGTACATGTTTGGTCCTTTAGTGTGACATGGGCTCCTTTGTCTGACCAATAGCACCACTATTGTCACAGAACAAATATATTCGATTTGAGATGGTAGGTACCACCCCTAGTTCAGTAATGAACTTTTTGATCCAAACCTCTTCTTTTGTTGTATCTGATGCTGCTATATACTCAACTTTTACTACAGAATCAGCCACTCTACTTTGCTTAGAGCTCTTCCAACTTACTGCACCACCATTAACTAAAAACACATAATTTGACTTCCATCTAGAATCATCTTGGTTAGTTTTAAAACTCACATATGTGTAACCAGTTACACAGAGCTCATCATCCAAACCACCATACACCAAGAATATATCCTTAGTCCTTCTCAAATACTTTAGGATATTCTTGACAGCAGTCCAATGACCCTCACAAGGATCTTGCTTGTATACTTAAGGCAAATGAGACATCCAGTCGAGTGCATAACATGGCATACATGATGGATCCGATGGCCGAGGCATATGGAAACTTACTTATGCGATCTCTTTAATCTGGTGTTATAGGACACAGATCCTTCGAGAGAAGGTTATCATGAGACATGGGTATGTACCCCCTCTTCGAATCATGCATACTAAACCTATGCAATATTTTGTCTATATATGTACTCTGACTTAAGCCTATAAGCATCTTGGATCTATCTCTATATATCCTAATCCCTCGGATTTAAGTGGCTTTGCCCAAGTCTTTCATTAAAAAGGACTTTCCTGACTAAAACTTGACACTCTGTAAGTTAGGAATGTTATTTCCAATCAATAGGATGTCATTCACATAAAGCACCAGGAATACAACTGTGTTTCTACTGACCTTCTTGTAAACACAAAGTTCATCCATGTTTTGAATGAAGCCAAACTCTTTGACTGCTTCATCAAAACGATGATTTCAACTTCGTGATGCTTGCTTCAATCCATAAATGGATCATTGAAGCTTGCATATCTTACCAAAGTCCTCTGGATGCACAAAACCTTCAGGTTGTGTTATGTACACATCCTTAAATAGCTTTCCATTAAGGAAAGCTATTTTGACATCCATCTGCCATATTCATAGTCATAATGGTTGCAATGGCAAGAAGGATTTTGATTGACTTGGCCATCACTACTGGGGAAAAAGTTTCATCATAGTCAACACCATGAGTTTGTGTAAATCCTTTTGCAACCAGTCTTGCCTTGAAGACATTTACTTTGCCATCCATATCGGTTTCTCTTTAAAAAGCCATTTGCACCCAATGGTTTTTACACCTTCAGGTGGATCAACCAAGGTCCATACTTCATTATCATACATGAATTGCATTTCAGACATCATGGCATTCAACCATTTGTCAGAGTTTAGTCCTACTACAGCCTTTAGATAGATGGTTGGCTCATGTATTCAATGAGCAACATATCATGACTCCCAGTAACTAGAAATCCATATCTCTGAGGTGGTTGTCGTGACCTATCAGACCTCTATAGGCCCTGTATTACTTGAGGAGGCTCAACAACATCTTGTGAGTCTTATCTATCTTCTATATATGGTTCTATGTGTCTTGAAATTCTCGAACTTCTTCGAGATGCAATTTTCTCCCACTGGTCCTTCTAGAGATGAACTCTCTTTTTAAAAAGATACGTTTCGAGCTACAAATACTTTGTGTTAGGTGGGATTATACACATAGTATCCCTTTGTTTCCTTGGGATACCCCACAAAAAGACATTTGGAGGATCTGTTTGATAACTTCTCAAAAGCCTGCTGTTTAACATAGACCTCATATCCCTAAATCTTGAGAAAAGATAAGCTAGGTTTCTTCCTAGACCATATCTCATATGGTGTCTTTTCAAATGCTTTAGATGGAACATAATTTGGTGTGAATGCGGCTATTTCCAATGAATGGCTCCAAAAGGAAGGTGGAAGATATGTTTGACTCATTATAGATCAAACCATATCTAATATAATTTGATTCTTCCTTTCAGAAACTCCATTCCATTATGGCATTCCTGGAGGAGTGAGTTGTGAAATTATTCCACAACTCTAAGATGATTAATGAACTCTTGGCTCAAATACTCACCTCCTTGATTAGATCGAAGGGTTTTAATTGTCTTGCCAAGTTAGTTTTGTACTTCATTTTGAAATATTTTGAACATTTCAAAAGACTCATATTTATGTTTCATTAGATAGACATAACTATATATACTGAAATCATCTATGAAAGTAATGAAATACATATAACCTCCTCTGGTAGGTATATTAAGTGGTCCACATACATAGGTATGTATCCCCAATAACTCAGTGGCCCTCTCACTATGCCCAGTAAAAGTTTCCTTAGTCATCTTTCCTAATAAACAATATTCATACGTATCAATTGATTGAAAATCAAATGAGTTAAGAAATCCATTTTGATGGAGTTCAGAAATGTGTTTCTAATTTATATGGCCTAGATGACAACGCCACTGACTTAAATGTGAGAACCACATGCAGTATCTAATACCCATGCAGAGAAAGTAGAAAATGAATATCTATAACATAAATATCTGAAGAGATAGCCACACTATCCTTCTTTTTTTTTCAGATCTTCCAGGAAGAGTTTGCAAATCCTTTTCCAATGATCAGGTTCATTGCAGAAATAGCAGACTCCATCCTTTGGAGACTTTGCCTTATTAGATATGGACTTAGTTTCAGGTTTGTTTGGCCTTTTGGTCTTATAAGTAAAGCCTTTACCTTTTCCAATGCCCTTGCCTTTCCTTTTCATACCCTTTCCTTTCTGAACCATCAAAAAAGTGCTAGGCTTCTGCTGATCCTCTTTCAGCTGTTTTGAGCATCCCGTGTAGCTCAGAAATGGATTTCTCCATGTTGTTCATGTTGTAATTCATGACAAACTGATCATAACTGTCAGGGAGTGAGTTTAAGATCAAATCTATAGCTAACTCCTGACTTTTGGGAAATCCAAACCTCTTAAGGTGATCAACATAAAGCTATAAATTAATGTTAAAAGTTAACTATTTTACTTGTGCTTCCAAAAAATTAATGAATTGATGACAACATAAAGCTTTTTATGGTTATAAGATAAAATCTGTTAATTAGTATTTTAAAATATTTTATTTGACTAATGACAAATAAAAATATCATTATCTCATTTATTATATGTATAATATAATAATATTCATTAGATTGATGTGATGATGGATCATTATATCATTTTATTATATTTATATTATAATATTGAATTATTTTGAATTAAGATTTAAATAAATTTAAATGTGACAGAATTAAAAAGATATAAATTAATGTGCATGGTAAAATAGCAAAATTATGGTTGCCATTTTTCCCCTACCCTTTTAAACCAAACAAAGGATTCCCTATTCTCCTCTCAGCGGAGCAAACCAAACAAGGTAAAATAACCTCCTTTCCTACCCCACTCTCAAACCAAACAAGCTCTAAGTGTCCCTCGGTGTCATGGCTTCAGAGAAAATTACCGTTAATTACCCCATCTCTTCAAAATCCACTTTTATTTCATATTATATGCAGAATATCATATAAATATATGAATAGATTTTATGGATAGATTACTTTATATTCTAATAACTAGTTTTAGGGGATAATAAATTATTATATTTGAAATATCCATAAAGATGATATATTATATCTAAATCTATATTTATTTAATTATAAATTATTTACTTTGTCATTTGCCCTTAGAATTGCTTATACCTATTGGTATATGGGAGAAATGCGCTGATATTTCAGGGGAATCTCAATGGAAAAACATCAACTCAATATATACTGCACAATGGTAATAATTAAGCATATAAAAACCTAAGTAAGAAGAACACCTTACAAAACAAATACACATGCCATGACATAAATTCAAGCAATGATATTACATGTTCAAATGCCTATGTAAGCAAAGCCACACACACACACACACACACAGAGATCTAATGTGAACGAATGCTGGTTTAGGGAGAAAATCATAGAGCAAAAAAGGGAGAGGCAAAAACAGAATAGAGGTGAGGGGGAGAGATCAAAATTGTGGGGAACAATGTAGAATTTATGGTGGGATTGAGAGAGTATGAAAAAGGTGGAATAGAGATCTCATAAGCTGAAAATATCATTCAACAATTGTAAGTTACAAGTGGTGTGAGCATCTATATATATTGTGTTGGGATTTTAGAACGTACATGTAGCGGAATTTAAAACTTTCTAATCCTAAATACGGATATGTTAAAGGTGTTTAGAATCGAGGAGATAGAACCGTATCTTTTATGCTTTGAATCCGAAGAGTTTCTTACGATTGGATCTCTTCAGGTTCAACGACCTTTTGCATTCTTGATTTCCATCATGAGGAGCCAACCTTCTTTGATCGCCTCCCTCTACCGGTATCCACACGAACAGTTTCCAACTATCGCAGCGTGCCACTTGCCTTTTACATCTCACTCTCCCTATAAGGTTTCTGATTGCTCATGGTCAGATTCGAATTTTTTATTCCTCTCTTACTCATGAGTCCTAGTATTTGTCGAACTCATGAAAAGCCTCTAGAATCTAATATTAATATTTAATTAATCTTTAAAATTCGAATTCAGATCTGAAAAGATATTCAAGATTAATCTTTATTAATCTTGAAATTCGAATTTTCAAAAGGATATTCAAGATTAATCTTTATTAATCTTGAAATTTAAAATTTGAAATTTGAAAAGGATATTCAAGATTAATATTTATTAATCTTGAAATTTGAATTTCAAAAAGGCATTCAAGATCAATCTATATTAATCTTGAAATTCGAAATTCGAAAGATATTCAAGATTAATTTATATTAATCTTGAAATTCGAAATTTGAAATTCAAAAGATATTCAAGATTAATCTTTATTAATCTTGAAATTCGAAATTTGAAATTCATCTATATATATTGTGTTGGGATTTTATAACTTACACGCAGCGGAATTTAAAATTTTATAATCCTAAATACGGATATGTTAAAGGTGTTTAGAATCGAGGAGATAGAGCCGTATCTTTTGTGCTTTGAATCCGAAGAGTTTCTTGCGATTGGATCTCTTTAGGTTCCACGACCTTTTGCGTTCTTAATTCTGATCACGAGGAACCAACATTCTTTGATCGCCTCTCTCTACCGGTATCCACGCGAACAGTTTCCAACAATCGCACCGTGCCACTTGCCTCTTACATCTCACTCTCCCTATAAGGTTTCTGATTGCTCATGGTCAGATTCGAATTTTTTATTCCTCTCTTACTCATGAGTCCTAGTATTTGTCGAATTCATGAAAAGCCTCTAGAATCTAAGATTAATATTTAATTAATCTTTAAAATTCAAATTCAGATATGAAAAGATATTCAAGATTAATCTTTATTAATCTTGAAATTCGAATTTTCAAAAGGATATTCAAGATTAATCTTTATTAATCTTGAAATTCAAAATTTGAAATTTGAAAAGGATATTCAAGATTAATATTTATTAATCTTGAAATTTGAATTTCAAAAAGACATTCAAGATCAATCTATATTAATCTTGAAATTCAAAATTCGAAATTCAAAAGATATTCAAGATTAATCTATATTAATCTTGAAATTCGAAATTTGAAATTCAAAAGATATTCAAGATTAATCTTTATTAATCTTGAAATTCGAAATTTGAAATTCAAAATGTGAAATTCGAATTTTGCAATTCTGATTTGAATTAATCTGATTTGATCAAATCATATCCATATAATTAATACAAATAGTGAGGCAACGAATTTAATTTATCTTTATAAATTAAATCTGAATATTAATGTTAGTTATTTAATTTATCAAATAAATTAAATACTAACATATTGTTAGTGTAGGATTTGACCAATTCACCCCCTCTTGGTCAAATCCTACACTTACATTTGGTATCAGAGCAGGTCTCTTGTGTAAAGAATTTAACAGTTTCAAGAGAGATCCATAGCAGGATTTAGCGAACACGTACTAACAGATGGATCTTCTATCACCAGACCACCAGCCTTCAACAGTCAAAGATTTTCCTTTTGGAAGATCAAGTTTCAAAATCTTATATTAGCTACTGACATAGATTTATGAGATGTGTGTGATGCATTTGGAATTCTGCAATCATCTCGTCATCCTTCATTCTGAGTAAATCATACTCAGTTGTCAGAGGATTCACTCTGCTCTCCTTCATTATTTTAGTTCCTTCGTATGCAATTTCTAGTGCTTCCTACATGTTCTTGCAAGAGGCAAATGTGCATATTCTGAAGAAATCATCCTCGTTTAAAGCTGCTTGTAACATCAAAACGGCTATTCTGTTGAGCAGCATTTGCTTTTTATCATCATCGTCGAATTCTGCTTGTGTTTTTGGAACCAGCTGATCTTTGTCCTTTTTTATTGGAACAAAATTACCTGTTTCAAAAACATCCAACAAATCAAGATCAACAAACTAGTAGCTTTGGGAAACACATATGACCAACACTCTCAAGTCAGAAAAATTCTCAACATGCTGTCAGACAAATGGGAGGCAAAGGTGATTGCCATTGAAGAGTCCCGAGGAGAATCGATTACATCTATGGTAGGATTGTTTGGAAGCCTTGCTGAGTACGAGAGCAAGCAAAAATTTAAGAAAGAGTTGTCCAACATTGAAGAAAAGAAGAAGAAGGGACTGGCTCTCAAAACTGTGAAAGAAAAGGAGAAAGAGTTAGAAACAGTAAAGAAGAAGAAGAAGAAGGTGATGTGGAAGATGAAGAACTTGCAATGGTCATTCGAAAGTTTAGACAAATATACAGAAGAGTCCAAAACTCCAGAAGGCTATACAAAGGAGGATCAAGCAAGATTGTTTGCTATGAGTGCAATAAGCCTGGTCATGTTCGAGCTGATTGACCATTACTTGCCAATCAAAACAAAGAAAAGGAGAAGGAGAAGAAGAAGTTCAAATCCTTCAAGAAAAAGAAGGCATATGTCTCTGGTATATGGGGAGACAGTTCATCCGACGAAGAAAGTGGGTAAAAGAGAAGCAAATCTCTGTCTGGTGGCCCAAGAAGATTCTGAGACAGAGGAGGTAATACTCGATGAACCCAGCTATGACGAACTGCGTGCAGAATATGATATGTATGATGAACTTGTGAAATTTGCAAAGGAATTATCTTTTATTAGAAAGAAAGTAAAGGAACTTGAAAAACCAATTGAGGAATCGATTGAGATACCTGTCGTTGAATCTATGTCTGTTCATACATGTTTTGCATAATTGGCTTGAGTTAAATTGTTTTTCAAATAATCCTTATGTTCTTCCAGTCCATAGAGTATAAGTTCTCCCTTCATATATATTTCAAGTTGATCTTATTGAATAAAACTTTCTTTTGGAGCATTGTATGAAAACTTGTCAATAGAAGTTCTTTTGATTCTTTTTAAAGGCATATGTCTTGCATATTAAGTTTGATTAATTCATTACTTGGGCAAATCATGAAAATCTTGGTTTCTTCCTCTGGAACATTGTTTTTCATCTCAAAAATCTAAAAATTGTTCTTGGTATCATTTACTCATTACTTGTCATGAATGGATATTTTGAATTAATTAAATGGGTATTATATCTTGGTCCTAGTTACAATATACTCTTTGTTCAAATATTAATGATTTTAATTATATGAACAAGAGAGTTATTATGCCTAACATCATAAGGATCCAAAATATATTGGATACCAGAGAGTGCCATGTTATGCCTTATAGGTTGCCTATCTCATTAATGAAATATAGAAGTAGACAAGAGAAGCCTTGACGCATGAGAACTCTAGAAATAAGCTGGAAGATAATCAAGAGCAGAATAGAAAGACAGAAAGAGACCCTGCTTAAAAAGAAAGTGATGGGAGCTAGTGACAATACTTGAGTACAGGGAGAAAGAAGACTCTAGTCCTGTGCTTAAAGAATGAAAAGGTCAACAAAATAACGAAACTTGAGTTCAGGGGAAAGCCAAACTCGAGTTCCATCACATGGAGAGAGAACTGGAAATCAGAACTTCAAGATACCAGATAATCGGAGTTGTGTTTTGGGAGATATGAGCAAAATACCAGACATATGTCGAGCTGACAGAAAAGAGAGAGGTTGAAACTCGAGTTCTGATGACTTCAAAACTCGAGTTTTAAATCCAAGAGGTTGAAACTTGAGTTTTGATGACCCAGAACTCAAGTTTTGGATGACCCAGAACCCGAGTTTTGACTCTAAGAAATTGAAACTCGAGTTTTTGATGACCCAGAACTCGAGTTTGACACTAAGAAGTTGAAACTCGAGTTTTGGATGACCCAAAACTTGATTTTTGACACTTTACTTCACGTTTAGCTTCAGAAAGCTCCAGAAACTCATCAAACTCAATTTTTATCTTCAACAAATGGTTTTGACCATCCAAAAGAAGTTTAGATGATTGGTAACTCAATGTATGATGATATAACATCTATTTGAAACATTTTAATATACAAATTAAGTCATTTAACCACATCATCCTCTAATTAAAAAGAATGACCAAATCATTATAAAAACCTTTGACAAATCAATATGGAATATGAAAACTTTTTGCTATATTATATTTGACATCATCAAAACTAATGATGTCTAACACACATAATATTATTGTCATTTCGAATCCATATATATAATATAATTCGAATAAACCCTAGAATTAAAGCTCTTATTGGGTTATTCTTACGTTCGACCCTGTAGGCCCATATGAAGTTGGCAGTGGGCTAAACTCAACATTAACCCACAAGTTGCAAGCTATCTCTAGCAAGACATTACGACTACCCAAATCATATGGGGATCGTTAACATGACGTAACCATTCATGCAATCACATCACGTCCCTTTTGTCACACGATATCTTGGTCAAGGATAAGGCATGGATGACATCATCCTCCTATTTCTGACCATTACTTTCTCGATCCTTGAGTAGTCTGATCAAAGAAACGAAAACTCCTTTTCGTTACAATATGGCTATACATTTCTTAGACTCACTCATCGAGGGGCCCAGCAATATCTCTCAACTAATGTGAGGGACAAATTCCATCTTTATCACTCACATTCCTTTACATGAAAACCCTTAAGCTTGATTATAGCCCTTATCATCACCCGGTCAAAGGTGACTTTTGACTAAGTCAAAGCTTAGTGACTTTCATGCAGAAATCCATGATGATTTTAGGTCAGAGGGTATTGTGACGTGATTACATATGAAATAAGCTAATGACTTAATCCATGCAACTTTCTCATAGTGGGTCAGTCCAACACCTTGTACTCTTACAAGTGCCTATGACTTTGACTCGTATTTCCATACCTTATCAAAGTCATACTGGTCTTACTTTATCTTTATTCCCACACAGATAACTGACCAGGGACATTTAGGACAATATTTACAATTTGCCCGTGGATGCAATTATCATAATAAACATGCAAAAGATATGATAATTAAATGAAAAAAATACATTAAAATAAATAATGTCTGAGGTACAATGATTGGCCCCTATGGCACAATTTCCAACATATTGGTATTGTGAGCAAGGTTCAAGAAATTAGATCGCTCAATGAACCGGTTGATATAATGGTTCAAAGGTTAGTGAGTCAAGCTATGGTCAACTCGGAGTTAAAACGGTCATTAAAATAATATAGTATAATTAAATATATATATATATATATATATGAATATGAAGAATTTTAATTAAATTTAGAATGTGTTTCTAGGGTGGCTACATATGATTATATATTATATAATATCTGATAAGGTTATATTAGTTGAGATTATATCAAATTAGTTGGTCTCTAATAAAGTTAAAGAGATGTAAGTAATGTGTTACAAACTTCTTGGTCATATGTATTGGAGTGATTATTTTTATAGTAAGACAAACGCTATAAATTAAACCATCGTTATATCCGAAATCTGGGTAGATAGTTTCAGTTTGAATTAGTTAATTAATTCGTTAGTGAAGTTGAAGTTTTTCAAACATGAAAATAATTAATTATTTGTATAAATTTCGTGATTTATTTGTTGATTTATTTTCTCACAATGAACAATGAAATTGATTATTTCAAAGCAAGATAATTGCTTTAGACACTTGTTCAATCCATTCAAGGCTTTGAATTTTTTATATGGTTTATATGAGTAGTCCATATATTTAGGCTTGATTCAAATTAGTGAGTTTTTTTTTAGTTTAATTATACTTCCTTCTAGAATGGCAGCAAGTTTTTTTTTCCTGGAACCATTACGCCAGTGTAAGAAATATTTCTTCTCAGTTGAAATTTTTCAAAGTAAATACCAAACATTGCATATATCAATTCCAGGCTGAGATAATTAAAAAGAGAATGTATAATAATTTCAAATATTCGTTATTGAACCGAGAAAAAGAAATATATATATATATTACCTTCAACATGATAAATACTAATAAATGTAATTGAGCATTCAAGATCATAAGCACATGATTGAACTACTTAATTTGTCTTTTTTATCTAATTTAAATGTACATAAAATTTTAAGAAAACCAAAATTAGTTGAGTTCAAGTGAATATATTAGATATGGCCCAATAAATCGAATGTAACTAACTCATGTTTAAACTGCTTTTCCTTATAAATTGTGTAATTTTTTGGCCAACCCCATATAATGTATTGAACTAGCAATAAGCAGTAATTTTTAAGATATCACATATGATTTTTTTATATCACTTCAATGACGTCAACCTCCTCCGTTGAATCTTCTGCATGACTTGTGAGTTCAAACTTATTATAAATATTATGAGTTGCTATTTAGGGTTTATTTGGAACATAATCCATGAATTTTGGTTATAAAACTTAAATTTTGATTTAAAATTTAGGTTTTGTCTAAGTGTAAAATTTTTTTGATAAGTTTTTTTGTTACAAAACCTCGGTTTGAACGTAGGTTTACTCTTTCCTCTTTTTTCTATTTTTTTTCTTTCCTACTTTTTCTTTTTTTCTCTTTCATCTTTCCTACTTTTTCCTTCTTTTTTCCTCTTTCATACTTTTTCTTTCTTTATATTTTCTTTTTCGTACTTTTTATTTCTTCTCTTTTCTTTTTTCTATTTTCATTTTATCTCTTTCTTCTTTTCTATCTACTTTTTTGTGTTGTAATTCGTAAAAGCTAATAACTTCTCGAACATAAATCATTTTTTAAAATTTAGATTTTATCTCAAAATCTGTAAAAGCTATTTTCTAAATTTATTTTTCAAAATATAGGTTTTACCTCCTAATTTATAAGAAAATAACAAGGTACAGGAAACCGGACCGGTGACTGAACCGGACAAGGCAATGTGTTAAAGGTCAGTGGGTCAGACCGGAGTCAAACCGGGGATCAGACCGGTCAGGAATAAAAAATTAAAAAAATAAATTTTATCAGACATTGACACAATCAAACTATTCAAAATTGAAAATTCTAAAAACTAAGTAGTAAATTCTATTATTAATAAAGTAACAATTACTAAACTAATCATATACTTGTACGTTATATATTCTCGGACATTATTTATAATTATGAAATATTCATCCTAAAAAAATATCAAAATATATATGATAAGGGGTTCTATTTTTTTATTTTTAACCTTTAAATTTGAAATTTTAAAATAATTCATCAGCTTTCTCATAGCGGGTCGGTCCAGCACCTTGTACTCTTACAAGTGACTATGACTTTAACTCATATCTCCATACCTTATCAAAGTCATACTGGACTTACTTTATCTTTGTTCCCACATAGATAACCAACCAAGGACATTTAGGACAATATTTATAAATTGCTCATGGATGCAATTATCATAATAAACTGCAAAAGTTATGACAATTAAATGGAGAAAATACATTAAAATAAATAATGTGTGAGTTACAATGATTGGCCCCTAGGGCATAATTTCCAGCACAAAGATCTCATTGAATAAGTAGAAATGAGACTTCACTCTACTAAGTCAAACACAAAGAAAAATCAATACACAAGTAATCCAAGTTTGACCTAGTCAAAAATCATCTTTGACTGGGTGATGATAAAGGCTATAATCGGGCTTAGGGGTTTTCATGTGGAGGAATGTGAGTGATCAAGATGGGATTTGTCCCTCACATTAGTTGAGAGATATTACTGGGCCCCTCGATAATTGAGTCTGAGAAATGTATGGCCATAATGTAACAAAAAGGAGTTTTCATTTCTTTAATTAGACTACTCAGTGATCGAGAAAGTAATGGTCGGGAATAGGAGGATGATGTCATCCATGCCTCATCCTTGACTGAAATATTGCGTGACAAAAGGGACGTGATGTGGTTGCATAAAAGGTTGCATCGTGTTAATGATCCAGTATAATTTGGGTACTCATAATGTCTTGCTAGAGACCGCTTGCGACTTGTGGGCTAATGTTGAGTTTAGCCCACTGCCAACTTTATATGGACCTACAGGGTCGCACGCAAGAACAGCCCAACATAAGCTTTATTTCTAGGGTTTATTCGAATTTTAAATATATGTGTATATATGTTGAAATTCGAAATTGCACAATATTATATAAATAACATTTGTGTGTGTTAGTTTAAT
>JANTPZ010108009.1:0-19225 GCA_025593235.1 Vachellia pachyceras | reverse complement strand
TTATCATTTGCTATTGCAGGGTATTTTGCCTGATGGAAGAGAGATTGCAGTCAAGAGGTTATATTTTAACAACAGACATAGAGCAGAAGATTTCTATAATGAAGTCAACATAATCAGCAGCGTAGAACATAAAAATCTAGTCAGATTGTTAGGATGCAGTTGTTCAGGACCTGAAAGCCTTCTTGTATATGAGTATCTACCCAACAAGAGTCTTGATCGTTTCATTTTTGGTAATTAGTAATTACTCAAATCTTAATCAACATTCAGTCCGGCTTTTAAAACACTAATTCAGACAATTGAGTGCCTATTAAAGCTATTTATGGCCTATTGCAATTCATTGACCTTCACAATGTCAGTTTAATATGATATTTCTTTTATTTCAACGCATGACAGATAAAAACAGAGGCAAGGAACTAAACTGGGATAGCAGATATGAAGTTATCATTGGAACTGTAGAAGCATTAGTATACTTGCACGAGAAGTCCAAGATTAAGATAATTCACAGAGATATAAAAGCTAGCAATATCTTATTGGGCACAAGGCTTCGAGCTAAAATTGCAGATTTTGGTTTGGCTAGATCCTTCCAAGAAGACAAAAGCCACATCAGTACAGCTATTGCAGGAACTTTGTAAGTATCTTTAACAGACTTTTGAGCAAGTTAGACTACTACTGAACAATTCAAGTGTTATTACAAAACTACTGTTATATCTGAAATGGTCTTTTCTTTACCATTTTTTTCTATACCCACAGAGGGTATATGGCTCCAGAGTACCTAGCTCATGGTCAGTTAACAGAGAAAGCAGATGTATATAGTTTTGGAGTGTTACTTTTAGAAATAGTTACTGGTAGACAAAACAACAGAAGCAAAGCATTAGAACATTCAGACAGCCTTATCACAGTGGTCAGTTGCATGTTATTCCATGAGTTAATGAATTCTAATTGTTTTCAACCATATATTTCTCATATTATGACCAGATTGAGAACTCAGCTAACTCGGCCTTGTTCCTCTTATCACCTGTGTCTTCTTGTAAGATCAGACATGGAAGCACTTCCAGTCAGGGACAGCAGAACAACTATTCGATCCAAATCTAACGTCACAGGAAAACTACAATGACAATATCAGAGAAGAAATTTTAAGAGTGCTGCACATAGGACTTCTATGCACCCAAGAGATCCCTTCATTGCGACCAACTATGTCAAAAGCATTAGAGATATTGACTAAGAAGGAGGAGCAACTTCCTGCTCCCTCTAATCCACCCTTCATAGATGAAAGCACAATGGAACTCCTAGACATGTATGATGATCCACTATATCCTCTAAATGCAGCAGATTCAATTGCTACCATGTCCCACAGCGAATTTTATCCCAGGTGACCATGAGAATGGAGCGAAAAATCACTTCTATGCATCAAAATCTGCACCCCGGCATCACTTGAGCTGGCAGATGGCTCGGCTCAAACCTGCATGTGGTGGAGGTCGCTAGCATTCTTTGTATTAACTGAAATTTGATGATGTGCACATTTATATGCATGGGGATCGGGGAGTAGCTAAGCTTTTAAGACATTCTAGTAGAGTTGTGGGAAGTAAATAGTGTATATTGTGTAATATATTTTAAGTAAAACTACTATGGTTTTTAATGAAAACAGAAAGGGAAATTAAATTAAAGCTACTATGATTTTTGCACTTTGATCTGCTGAGTAAAACAAGTCGCTTAAGCATTACAGGCACAATCCAAAAAAGAAAAAGTTAAAGTATTACTTAGTTGAGGGACAAAACAAGAAAGAGAAACAACCTTTTTTTTATGCGGTACATTGCCTGAATCATTTAATTAAGAGCAGAGCCTATGTAATAAGTAATTACAACCCGAACACGAACCGCCCCAGACCCAGAATAATAAATAAATACATATCCACTGTAAAAATAATCCAGAAGTAAATCCTATCTAACGCTTTGCTACCAAGCAGCCCATAAAGCCTCCACTGATCTCATAATGCCGTGCAGTAGAAAAACCAACTTCTAGAGCAAGTTTCTCCAATTTCTTCCCTGCATCAACGGAAGCTTTTATTAATTACACAATCAATGTGACAGACTATCAAGTGGTCTCAGCCGTTAAATTTCTCCTCCTAATAACTACAACTAAGAAGGTTTCACTTGCTCATCCTTCAAAAGTAGATTGATGGAAGCTAAATAAAGGCAGGAAACCACTTCTAAGAAGGAGACATTTTGCGCAAATTATGCAACTACGATCCTCTCCTTCTGGCTTCTATGGCAGCGAAAATAAATTCTCTACTTAAAAAAGAAAAGAATAATGTCTGCCTACACACTTTGAGTAAATCGAAGGAAAAGCCACCATGAGCCATAGATTGGAAACAAACCTGTCAAAAACTCTCTGATAGAGCTTTTTAGATATCCATACTCTTCGGAGAGGCCATAACCAGAGGCCACGGGGATAAAAACGTTGTCAATCATCCATTCCTAGCAGAAATTGATGTACGAAGAGAAGCCAACAATTTGCCAGAAACAGGGGAAAAAATAAATTTATCAAAATCGTAGAATTTTTGGCAGAATAATTCCAACTCATGTATACATATACTTAAAATAACAAACATCTCTCTTGCATTTCTTTAGCCTAAGGGTAGGGATACTTCTAACTAGAGTTCCACAGGGTAAAATAACACTTAAATGCAGATTAATGATAAGCAGTCCCATCATCCAAAGTTAGATATTGTAAAGTAATAACCCATAAAAACTATGCCTACCATAGCTGAAGCAGTCAGAAACAGATCGCTCTTGTTAAAGTCAAGGATGGACATTTTGGAGTCTGGAAAAAACAAAAGAAAGCATAAAAGGATGCCAAACGTACGAGATTAACAAATATAAAATTGATGAATTGAGAGACAAAAGCTACCAGCTTTTAGGACTCGTAATATTTCTTGTTGGCCTTGGGCCTATCAACCACGTTTCGTAGACGATATTAACCTGTAGTTATAGCATCAAATGAACAATCAGTAAATGGCAAGTCAAGAGCATCACCTTCAACCCATCTGCCAAACAATGAATGGCCACTGCCTTCACATTCTGGTCGGTCACATGCAGATATTAAACTAAAACTATACAACACAATTTTGCAGCTTAATAACAGAGCAGCACGCAAAATTTGTGAAGGATAATTGTGGCCAAAGGATCAATTACATGCTCAACGCTATTATGTAATGCTTGAATAATGCTAGGATTACCGATGCTCACTCAATATTACTGAAGAAGTTCTTCGAAAGCAATTTCTGCCGAGATGAAGCAATCAACAATTGCTCCTCTGAGAAGTCAAGGCCAGTCACCTACAGATACCTTGACCCCAAAAGACATCAATTACGTTAAGACCACCTTAAAACATCAGAAAATTTAGTATAATTCATGAGTGCGCGTGTGTGGGTAATCAGAAAGGTTTTCTTCCAATAACACAAAATTCTGTACCCATCGACTTCCACATGTATAAACATTATTTGAAAGGCCAAATTTACATCATGCATCAAAAAAACAAAGGCACTGAAGATGAAACATAAGGCTCATGTCTGCATATTACTCAATTCAACGACCACACTCCCTAACAGAAAGAAACACAATAATTAATTAATATGAAATACAGAACCTCGCCGTCGGACCCAACTTTCTCAAACAACAGAAACGTTAAATCCCCACTTCCACAGCACACATCCAATACACGGTCTCCCCTTTTCGCTCTGTTCCAAAGTTCAAACAAACAACACAGCACATTAAGGGAAGGGGGAAGCTCCAGCATTTGATGGAAATGCATTGATTCAGTGGTCGGGACACAGCATACCCACTCCAGGACAAAGCCATTCGCTTCCAAATCCAATGCTGACCCAGGCTGAGCAAATCATTGAGCCAAGGAAACAGACAAAAAAAACATAGAAAGGAATTTTTTGAACAAAAAAAGTGTTATGATATGATACACAACAGAAACGAAGAAGAGGGAAGAGGCGAACGTAATCATAGACAGAAGCAATGCGATTGAACAAGGGCTGGCGTTCAGTAGCACACCGAACTGGGCTGCATCTGAATCTGGGAGAAGCAAGGGGCCGGGACAACGAGAACGGAGCAAGAATGATGGGCAAGCACAACATTTCTAGGGAGACGGCTTATCCCCGAAATCCACAAGGCAACGAATCTCTAGTACTCTTCTTCACTTCTCAAGAATTGGATACACACGCACGCATGAGCAAGTTTAGCACCTTCATCCAGCAACTAGCATGTAATAATTATACTGAATCTACTGAATTACCCATGTTCAGAATTACAACATTTATATTAAAAATTAATGAAGTCAACGTATATCATTCACCATCTCTTTTACGATGATCAAAAGGATAAAAAAAAGTTTATTCAGATTTATAGTACGTCTACCTAACCCATCTGCTCGCATACCGTTCATGCACACAATTTCCAGCCACATTCAGGGTTTGGACACAATCCGTTGTTAGTTTGTTACTAAAACATCTGTCCATCCAATTTTCAGTTACTTTAGCCATTTAAGCAAGAAATTTGGGTTCAAATTAATATGAAGGGAGAAAATGTCTTTAAAAAAGATTCTTCTAATTGTACCTAACATCGAAGTGGACAATACTTGATTCTAAATCACTCCATCGTCAAATCAATTTACAGCCAATTTATAATGCTGCTTGTTCACGTTTGTTAATTATTGGACATAGGCGACAAACCCATTGGTTATTTCTGGTCCGAATTCGACCTCTGCTATAAGAGATGTTTTTGTGTGCATTGGGTTGACTATATTATTTGTGAACTCTTCAATTAAAATGCTTCAACTACTTTAAGCGGATCCCACTTTGCCTGGAAAATTGTGGTAGAGAAATTTTTTTGAATGAATGTGATAGAGAAATTTTAGAAAGCATACAGAACAACTAAAAGACATCTGGAGCATTTTAACTAGAGTGTAAAAGTGATGTGGTAAAGCCAGTGAAGGTAAGTATTTTTCCCAGTATAAATAGCTTAATTCAACGTCACCACCAACACAGTCTTCCCCTTTATGGCATTGTTTGGTTGGGGATTTTTCAAGGGAAGGGTTGAAGTGGGGTTATATGTATTTAGTCTGAAAAAAAATAAGGGAAGGTGAGGAGAAAATTTTTATGCTTTTGCACTACTCCCCCCCAACTCCCCCTCAAAATTGGGATTTTTTGAGGGGAGAAAATCCTTATTTCTTATCTTGATAAAATTACTTACGGTATATTTTTATTATTCTAGTCTTATCCTCCTGCCTTAATTATCTTAAGAGTCATGAATATTAGAATAAGGGAACTTGTCTGATTTTAATCTAAAATAAATATGAAATGCAGTCATGCGAAGGTCCTTTTTCCCCCAAAAAAAAAAAAACCTAGTTCATGACATGTAAGAAGACCGCTGGTTCTGGAGTTAAAGTCATATCCACCTTTGGTTGTCATACTAATACAGTTAGGGATGAAATTGATTGAGCACCCCCAGAAATTGTATAAAACCTCATTTTCATTTTTTTTAAAAAAATATACAATTTAAATACACTTTGCCCAGCATCCTCAACATTCCTATTTGGCTATATATAGTAAGCGATCATTGAAAATGCATAATCATTAATCAATCACTATTGGAGGGAAAAGTGGCCAAGCCAGACCAACACTCGTTCAGAGGTTATTCTATAAAAATTACAGAGGAAGCCAATTATTATAATAGTTGCATTTCCCAATCTTGACGGGAAAATTAGGTTGTGCAATGCTTGTGCTCCTTTTTTAGAATTTACAGAGAGGAAACGGAAGCCAGTAGCACTTCAGCAATTAAAATAAGGTGTACAATTTTAAGGTTAATGTACATGAGGACTTGGACTTTGCTCCTTGCTTGCTCATACATGATGATCGGAGTAGAAGCCGGCGGTTAGAGCATCCGTTACGGAGAACTGCAGGTTCTCCGATGGCTTCCAGTGACGCTTCCTCTGGTTAATAAACCAATTGTTAATTTGCTTCTGATCCAGCCCCGTCGACTTTGCCAATGCTATCTTGTCTCCTTCCTGCATTGTTATTCAATGCAAAGGAGTATTGAAGGCATTAGGGAAACATATGTAAAGAAGGAAGCAAGTTTCTGGAGTAATAAGAATTTATACCGTAGGGTAAGGCCACTTGTAGTGAACATTCCACCAGTCAAGAAGTGTTTGCCTGGCTTCCTTCGGCAGCTTGCCCTTCTTCTTCTTCTTGGAGAACTCCATCTTCAAACCACTAATCCTACCCCCAAACTTATTAAGTAGCATAGCCTTCAGCTCTCTATCCTCCCCACGCATTCCACCCTCTCCATCTTCTGAAGACATGCCTCCATCATCTGCACATAAGAACCACACCCAATCATAACGATAACACCATACAAAACTTCAAAAGTAAACTAGTCCTTCTGTTACATAAATCACAATGATTGCAGCTAAAGGATTTTTTTTCTAGGAACAACTATCTCTCTATTTGAACACTAAATGTGGCCAGCTCTCCTAGTAAATATTGAAACTTAAGTTCTACTACACATTGTGTGAGACTAATCTCTTCCATTAAACTTAAAGCTATTGAAATTGCAGCTATCAACAAAGCTCCTATAAACGCTGCGACTAGCTCAATGATCAGGAAATATCGCCGGTCATTATGGGCCGCTTAACCCAAAGGAGGGCCCAAGAAGGAGGTTAGAGGGCTAGATTAGAGGCCCAGGACATAAACGGAGATGTTGCGTCTGACAGGCACTGTATGCGACATGGACCATTCGACCGTTACAGGTGGGGGTATACTGTAAAGAGCAGGAGTGTGTTGGAAAAGAAAGAAAAGTGGAAAAGAGAAAGAGGAGTGTCAGTGGCTAGTTGCGTCGATTGTCATTTGTCAAGTCAGAAGCAGTGGGAGGGACTGAGACTGATACCAGAGAGACAGAGAGACCCAAAACAGTAAGTAAGATGATGTGGCCGTCAACCCAACCCAACCCAACACCCACCACATCAGAAAGCACAGTAGAGAGAGAGACGTCCTGGCTGCTGCCTTTTTTTTTATTTTGAAAAGAAAATAAAGAAGCAGAGGCAACGAAGGAGGGCCATCATAAAAAATGACAAGATCTCCTGGCTCCTGCTATAAAGTAGCTTCAGAACAAGCGCCAAAAAGAAACAAAGACCAAAAAGGGAACTAAAGAGGAGTAAGTGGATATATGATTGTAATGCAACAGGTGTTAAAATATGTGGAGATGCAGATAAGACTGCTGATTTCGTCCCCCCTTTCCAACTTTAAAAAATATCTTGGACTTGAGCGGGGAGGGATGGAGCAGAAAAGAGGGGAGTGTAGTGTGAATCTGAAGAAAAGCTGCAAGAGGAGCAGGTCGTGCATGTGAAAGTGATAATAATGGCAATAACTAATACAGGTATCAGAGACCACCCGCTCTGCTCGGGATTTCCTACTTGTATTCCCTCACCCATCCCCGCTTAAATTTATTGCTCTCCACTGCTGCATACTAGCCCTCCACAATCTCATAGTGCCTATGATCACGTTCAACAGTATTTTTTCGTAAAACGAGATAATCTCCTTCACATATTTACCGGCTTGTATCAATAAACCTATAAGTACTTCTCCACCGCTTTACAAACGGACCCAATACTTCCTCGTGACTCGCTTCCTTCTTCCCAAAAGCAACGTCTCTATTCACTGCACAACATATTCACTATTCCCATACACTCCAAAAACAAACAATGAACTATTATTAAAACCTATGCATTCCCATCAACAAAATTAGACTTCAAGCCAATCAGTTACTGGAACAACAAAAATTAGTCTTGTTAAATTAAATGGGAGGTGCAATGCAAAAGCTACCATGGCAAAACAAATTTGCTTCCATTGTGTCACCGTACGAATGTGATCCATATCACAAGATGACAATTTAACTTGATATTAAGCATTGCCGTCAGATAGCCCCTCTATTCATCTAGAGAGATATATAGGCAAAGATTGCAACACTTTCAAGCACTGATGTATTCATCCAGAGATATATATATATATATATAGGCAAAGATTACTTCAGTCTCAAAAGTTGTCGAGTCCCTCGCTACTATAAAAACACTTGACAGAAAGTTTCTTTGATTGTCTGGGCCATCAAAACACAGTAAATACGTTAGATCCGAAAAAAATATAAGCAACCCAAACACGTTGATCAACAAGCAGCATATTGCACACGATCAAGTCCCTCACATATATATATTATATAGAACCTAGTGATGAAGACTAAAAACCAATAATTTATACATAGACGGTTTAATTAACTGCACAATCAAAGTAGCTGAAAATATGCTAGTTAATAGCAAATACAAGATCAAATTCGATGCCTCCAAAGGTTATGCTACAGACCGAGAGGGGGGAAACCGAAAAATTCAAACAAAAGATTAACGTACAAGAGACCCATTGATTTTTCATTTTCACTATTATTATTTGATGATTGATAGGCTGTTCACATTGCTTTCCAAGCACGCATTTAGGAATATGTAGGCTTACAAAAAGAAAGATTAAGGAGAATCCATCAAAGCATGCAATACAAAGGCCATTTAAAAAATTTAAAACATCGTTGAAAAGGTATCTGTACTTCCAACTAAACGATCGGTTATTATTATTAAAAATTAAACATCATCACTGAAAAGGTAATCTGTACTTCTAAATAAACAATATTAGCTGCTCGGTTGCCAGCCATTACTAAACTAGAGCAGGTTTTCTAGCATATTAAAAGTTCACCCAAAAAAAAAGGAAGAAACTGCTAAAAATACGTGTTAACAGCAAAAGCAAATTACTAGAGTCAAGTTGATATGATATACAAAAGAAGTGGGTACTGATTTATTGGAAAGGAAGAGAGAACTAACAAATTGTTAAATAGGCAATTCATTAAGAGAAAGTATACATAATTCTTTCACACATCAATTATCTTGACACTTGAGCATAAAGGTGCCAAGCAGGAAAACCGAACTACAGATGTTAGTATCAGATTTATCCCAAAAAAAATTAGCAATACTTTAGTTGCAGACAGACTATCAACCCCTTTAGAGTACAAATTCCAAAGGGCCGTTTTATATTAGAACAGCCTGCATCACTTGCATTTTATTGGAACTCGATAGCTAGTAAAGTATTGAAGAGAATACATCATTATAAGACATTACTGTCAGATCTGATTATGTTTATCCAACCACTAACCCAAAATGGGTAAGTTGGGGAGTTGCCATAAGGAGTCGAATAAAATAAATAATGTTCAACAATTTAATTAACAGCTAATCCATGTCGAAACTTCAATTCTGACACATATGACTTTCACATGACAATTAGAACAAGCTCCCAATGAAAGCAAAAGATATGCTGGAATCTTCTTTAATATTAATTAACAGCTAACATTTTTTTATTAGTCTGCACTGATAACAAGACTGCATAAGATGGGAAAACCGGGACTTCGAAGTTCAAACGTTGAGTCACTAGATATTAGGAAATAATAAGATATAGAAAAATATTGTTATTTTTTTACTGTTATTAAACTGAAAACATCCCCAACAGATTCCATAATTAAAGGTAAACCACGCATCATTTTAGAATGAAGACTAACAACAATATATTCAGCGTACAATAATTAGAAACCAAGAGTCATAGGGAAAAGACTTCCGAAATGAAACTCGTACATATTCTGAATAACTAGAAGAGAACATCCAAAGACATGAGCATGAAGATAGGGTGCTAGTCTGCCGTGGCTTCATCCATCAGATTTAAGGAAAAATAACTAGAAGAGAACATCTAAAGACAAAAGCTAAAGGAACACCACGGGGAAAACATTTGAAGAGTGGCAGAGGTAAGATGAATAAGGCCCCTCAAGGCTCAATCATTCCAACACTATATGCATGAGCAGATTACTATGTCATCAAAGACGTCCGTTGGTCTTTGTCAGCAAGGTCAAAATTAGAAAGCCAAGCACAAGAAGGTATCGATTGTTAAGAAAACACTCACTCAGCGGCCAGAAGCTGACCAGAACAAAAGGGGAAGGTGGACAAAGCAATTATAAAAATAAATCAAACAAGACGATTTGATTCGAGACTCGTATGAAGAAGAAACTATAAAGCGAGAGATTTAAACGCTGTTGACCGGTAAATAATCAAGCGGTCCATGTTCCTTTCCCACAGCGAAAGGAAGTGAAACACAAAACGGGTGCTCATAGTGAAAGAAGACAAATCAACTGCAGATAGCAGTAGAAAAAGAACCGCAATAGTTCTTAGGGTTTTCTTTTCATTTACAGTTGTTCAGTGTAGCGTTAGGCCATCCGTTATAGCAACCATGTATTTGTTGTTATCAAGTTAGATCAATAATTCTTCCGGGGCAATATTTATGATCTCAACTAGAGAAACCATACAGACAATGCTCATCGAGGATTCTTTCTCATCCAAAAAGGTCCAAACGCTTTCAAACTAGTCCCCAGCAGCAAGTTTCTCCAGATAATGCAACAAGAGACGTCGCTGGCGCACACAGATCACAAAAGAGCATCGAGTAGTTAACAAGGGACGAAAAAGACTGACCAGAAAGGGTTGGAACGGAAGCACCAGAGCAGAGATGGCTGAGCTGGATTTCGATCTCGTTCAGGAAAGTAGTTGCTTCGTCAAAAGGCCGGGAGAGGTCAGATTTATACTTTACCAGAAGATCGCAATAGGTTTCCTGTAAACCACACACAAAGCCCAGACAAAAACTGAGTGAAAAACCAGAGTCGCAATGAACTCGTCGAGCTATAAATAGAGCGTGAACGACGTGAGCAGATGAGAGAGAGTAAACAAAAAAAATTAAAAAAAGGAAGGAAGGAAGGAATGAAGGGGGGACCATGAACTCGTCGAGCTCGGGATCGTCACCGAAGCACGTGGAAACAACCTCTCGCTTACAAACATCGTTTTCTCGCTGGATTTCCTCTAACAGACACGCTATTTCTGGAGGCGCTCCCACCTGACACGCATGCCAAAAACGTTTCACAGAACGTCGCAACGAACGATTGCACAGATATAATTTGTTAAAACAACTTCTCAAGAAACAATTCCATTCAGCAATTCAAGAGCTAAAAAACTGCATAGTGTTGAAGAGAAAGTAGAACTAAAAAGGCCTGGTTTCAAACTTGCGATAGTGAAGTCCTTTCTTACCTTGACGACGACTTCAAAATCTCTAGAATTGAAAAACGAGTTAAAAAAGGAGAAAAGAAACTGCGACGCTGACAAGCCTTGAAAAGCTCAAAGGCAAAAAAACTCAAAAATGAAATCAGCAAAGAGAAGTACATTGGGACTTGGATGTGAAGGAAAAACAAGTGAATCTAAGTGCCTTGGCTTTTTCCTGAGCTTATTTATGATAGCAGGCGCACTAGATTATGAAATCACCTTCTGACAATCGATAAAAGCTTGGAGGAGACGAGGGTAATGAGGATGGGAAGCGATTTTAGCTTTGATGAGAGAGGAAGTGGAGGCCTCGTCGTCAGGTTGAATTTCAGGAGTAACAGACCGCGGCTCAGCTTCGGTAATGGCAGAAAGCAAGTCGTCGGATCCGAAGATCGAATTCCGATCAAGGAAGCCGGCGGAGGAGGGAAGAAAACTCTGGTAATCAGCGGCAAATATGAGGTTCTCCGGCGTCATCAAGGCCTTGTCAGAGTAATCCGCCGACAAAGGCGCTCCGTAGATTTCCTCCATCGCCGTTCAACCGCAAAGCACGAGCGGCGAGTCTCCTCCTGTCACAAGCAACTTCTGGAAGAAGAAACGATACCGGTAAATACAATCCAAACCACTAACAAATTACAATACACAATGAATCGAACATCTCGCCGCACTCACACACGCTTACCGTTCCATGGTTTCTACTGAAAAGGGAGATTATCCACTTCACAGTCTTCTAAATTAGTTTAAAATTATCTTATCTTTATAGTAAAATCCATGTCTGTTTGACAATGACATAATTACCTTTGTAATTGTAATTTTCTGTTTTTTAACAAATTTAGACACCTTATCCGGATCATGGCAAGCTTCTGTTACCGTAGTTTTCAACCTTGTATGTAAATTGAGATAAAATTTTACTTATATATTTATTATAGAATTCTTAAAATCGTTCTCCAATAGATTCTCAAACACGCACGGAGTATCTGCCGATCATACAAATTAGTGTCTTAGTTTAAAATATGAGTAATTTTTACAACATGTTACACGATGCTTCCGTTATTTAATAATTTAAATATCTCGTTAACTTTTTTAAAATATTAAAAAAATTAATTAACTGATGTAGCTATTTTTTAAAAATTAATTTGATTGATTTAAACGATATATAATCTAATAAAATATATAGACATTTTAAAATAGATATTATAATCTATTTAAAAAAACAATATATATTATAATTAAATGATTTTAAATCAGGAATACATGTAGATATCAAACAAGGTTGGTATTGTAAAGTGAGGGAAATGGGAATTAAGAAAGTATTGGTTTGGTAAAAAGATTGAGAATGAAAGGACTTAAAAGCAGCTTAATTGGATGATTTTCATGATACCACTATATATTTTTATTTAAAAAGATATCAATCGTAAATTATAATTTTACTGTATGGTTTGAGAGGGTGAAGTATTAATTAGAAAAGGTAATTATTTATAAGTGAAAGTAAATAAATAAATAAATATTTAAGTAGGAGAGCTGTGGAGGATAGGGCAGTGAAGAGAATGAATCCGGCTTGAGAAGAGCCAGTGGACCACCCGAAGTCATATGGAGTCCGTTCGAAAAAGTAGTGGAGAAGTTTTTTTATACAGATTAAGATAAATATGTTAGAGAATTTTTATTTCAATTTGTATATAAAGTAAAAAAAATTATATTCAAACACACACTATATCACATTTTGTACTTACTCATCCTAGCGTTGAAAATTAGTTTGACAGGCTCACCTTATAAATTGCAAATCAAAATTAAAAAGGAAGTTTTCAACTTTTCATCTTAATTTAAAAAAGTTAATTAACTAATTTATTTTTCATATATTTTAAAATTAATTTATCTTTATTGTGAATTGATGCATTTATCCAAATCTGATTTATAGTGCATATAAATTTATATCTGTGACGAGGATAGTACATTTTTTGTAAAGAGTTAAAGAACACGCCAATCTCGTATCTCCTTTTTTTTTTCTTTTTTTGCCAACTAATCTCGTATCTCCTTTTAAAATATGTAAATTGTCCTCTTTGATGTTTTATTCCTTTCGCCCACATGTTTTTAAAGGTTTGTCTAGTGTCAGATTCTATTTTAACCCCCAAAAAAATGTATATAATATTTAATATGTATTACTCTTAGATAATTTGACGTTATAATTTTCTTGCCATCAATTTGGCATTATATTTATGCATTATTATTCTTCAATGATAATATAAAAATATTATTTTATTTTATTTGTCAAACAAATATGTGGACTATGCCTAATCAACCAACTTTTCGCAGATAAGGCATTGAAAATCGGCCCCTTCATTGAAAGGATCAAAGTAATTGTTGAAAGATTTTTTTATACATAAATTTTAGAAAATGGATTAGGTTCATCCACGGTTCAAGGGTAGGGTACCTATTCACGATTCACTAGGGTTGTCTCTACGGGCACTGGAGCATGTCAAACAAGCCATTTAGTTCTGACTACACAGGTAGGTCAACACAGCTTTACTGAGCTGTGGTGATGCCACCTTAAGGGCTGCGACTGGAGCCATAACAAAGTAGCACTCCCCAGAATCGAATCATCTCCCTTTATGTGAGAGTACTGGCTCAATCGCTTCCCCAATTAAACTCACGGACGATGGGTAATTGTTGAAAAATGAATTGTGAAAATGATTTTGATTGACATTACATGATTCAATTCAAAAATAAAAATTACATATATTTAAATAATAAAAAGGACAGAAATCCACATGTAATATAGCATCCATTTATAAACCACACATAATTCAACAAAACAGTTTTTAAAGCATAAAATCTGATATGATCGAATTTTTAAAAAAAAATTAAAATGAACTCATTTAAAGTTCAGCAAAATGAAATTGTTATATATAATCTAAAACATAACAAATTGACCAGGTTAATCAGATCAACTGAGTATGAGTTGATTCCAAATTAAACCCTTTTGTGTTGATTGATTATGTAGACTAATTAAGTAGGCGAACGATGGGTTACCACACTATGGATTGTGATCGTGTACGCCTAAGATAAGTTGTAAAACAATCAAAGCATATATGCATTTCCTTTATTCAATATTCCCCTGGGTCATATCACCTCTAAATGTTAACACCATAACAATAATCCTTTTTGAATAAAATAATACATGTGACATTCACAAGAATAAATCATGGCACGGAGTAGAGTCGAGAAAGGGATCAGCCCGTAGGTCTTACCTTGACTTGTGGGTTGAATGATGCAGGCCTATACGGCATGTGCCTTGATATGTTGGAAAACCTTTAGCCTGAGTCCGTCAACCTATTTTTTTATTTTGTATTATATATTCTATAAATTTTAATAAACATAAATATTTATAAAAATAATTAGCATGAAGTTAATTGGCTCAAAAAAAATTTAGAATAAATTTCATATATCGTTTAACAATTATAATATATTTAATAAATTTTATATATTTTAATCCTTTAGCATTTTTTTAAAATATTCATTTTTTAGACATAAATAAAAATAAGATTAAAAGATTGAAACAATTATATACAATTAAGTGTTATGTGATTCATGAAGATTTAACATTTAAAAAAATTTACTTAAAATAGTTAAACAATATTGGTAGGCAGTTTGAACCAACATAAGTTATGGATTATGCAGGTAAGGCTCATGTAACCTGTATTTTGACGGGCTACACCTTTTGCAACCCGAACCCACAATCATCCCATGGGATGAACCCATTTTTTAGTGGAAAATATGGGATTTCACCTTTCGAAAATATGGGTTATGCAAGGTACTTCTAATAAAGTCAAGGATGCAAAAGCATTATGTGAAATTAAAAGCAGACACTCTAAACACTGCAACTACTGATTTAAGCAAGTTCCTTAACCCAAAAGTGAAATTCAAATCCCCAAGTTTCCCCTTAATCGAATCTCTAAGGTCCCTCTGTTCTTTTCTTGTGTGATTACAATATAATACAACACAATTTACAAGTGGTACGATGGAATCCTCACTCAACCATTCCCAATATGCATGATTCGATCCATTCAAATTGAAGTCCCAAATTATAAATACACACACCACCACACGTTCCATTTTTTTTATACAGTTACTTGGTATCGCAACATTTTCTTAATCGTATTAGCGTATATCTAAGTAAGTGGTTAATCCGTTTCAAGTTTTATGATTGTCCCCTCCCAATAAATGAGTATAGTCGGGCCTTGTTTGGCAACAAGGTGCTTATACTCATAAACATTTTCAACAGTGTTTTTACGCAAAACGAGACAATCTCTTCCACATATCTGCCTCAGCTTGTGTACATAAGCCCATAAGTACTTCTCCACCGCTTTGCCAAATGGACCCAGATCTAATTTGAAGAATCAAATTCAATATCTAAAAGAATCTACCGGGCTTTACATCACTAGACTAACTATACGTTAACATATAGTTTGACATATAATGTGTGTGTTTGAAAATCTGTTGGGAGAAAGAAGTTCACAACTTCCGAAAAGAATTTACGGAATTCAAAAAGAATTTATAGATTTCGAGATGGTTTTGTCTTGCTTGCGTGTACCGCTGGGGAAACGGTATTCCCAAACAATGATTATGGGAGATACGTTGGGAGAAATGAGTTACGGCTTCCGAGATGATTTTATGGATTTCGAGATAGTTTTACAGATTTCAAAATAATTTTTACAGATTTCAAGATGGTTTTATCTTGGCTCACGTGCATCATTAGGGGAAATGAGTTATCAAACAAGCATAAGATATATTTTGACAGAATTTGAACCATATAAACTAAATTTTATGTCAAGTTTAAGAAGAGAGGAAGTGCTTTAAAATACTTAAATTAATTTAATTGGAGTGTGAATGGCAGATTTTCAAGATTATCTGCCTCACGCAAGTAGATTGAGCTGTGCACACTTCAAAGTGAATCTTGCTTTACTATTTAAATTTTTTTATTACATTTCTTTATCTTCGAATGTAAGATATATTTGAAGTTTTAAATATGATAAATGTTAACTTTAAAAAGAAATCATTTCTTTTCCATAGTATTGGATTCTCATATATCCAAACAGGCCCGACAGAGAATTAAGAAGTTACATTGAATTAGTTGAAGAGTGAGAATATATATCCTGTGCCTGGTTTTATTTACATCCACTAGAGATTAGACATTTATGGGCAATTTTTTTAATATTGTTTATAAATTTCTAAATGAAATTAAAACAAGTATGTAAGAAACAAGGCACACGCTAGCGACATGACATGTCACGGGAATTACTTTTTTTAGCTTTTTATTAATTATAAAACATACAACGGAAAAATAAATTTCATGGGCCAGGAATAAAGAGTTCTTAAGGAATTGAAATTTTAATTCAATAAACAATTTTTTTTTATTTTAAGGATTAAAAGCCCAATTTTAAACATATAAACCAATAAGAAATAAAGTGCAATGTTAAAAAATGGGATATTTCATAACATTTTGCTGAGTTTGTTTGGGAACACCGTTTCCCAAACGGTATTTTGTGGATTTGGGAACTCCGCTGGGAGAATGGATTTTACAGATTCCGAGGCATTTTGTGGATTTCGAGATGGTTTTACGGATTTCAAGATGGTTTTTATGGATTTCGAGATGGTTTTTACAGATTTCAAGATGGTTTTATCTCAGCTTACGTGCACTGTTTTAACAATGATGTTGCCAAACAAGCACATACACATTCCGATATAAAACCATCTTAAAATTAAATAAAATCATCTTAAAATTCATAAGATCATCTTGAAATCTGTAAAACATTTTAAAATCTGTACATTCATTTCTCTCAACGAACTTTTCAAACACACCCAGTACCTTGTATGCAAATTTGAAGGTAACCTTGCACGGTCTAGTAAAAATTATAGCCAGTCCCTAAAAAGTAAAAAAGAAACCTTTTGATTACGGCTTGACCATAGATGGAGACCGCTTTTGACCGGTCAACGTGTGGTCAAAGAAAATGGTTTAAAATATTTTCTATTATAGTCAATGCTTTTTATATTTAAAAATTAATCTATTAGATTTGAAATTAAATTTATCAAAGTAAGCTTCATATGCTTATAAATGGACGTAAATGTCTTTTATCCCTGGGGACTTGTAATGTAAGTGGATATCTAAAATTCAAATAACCAATAAAAAATTATGTAGATTCACCCATAAATATTAAAGTATTTAGATTATATACAATAAAGAACTATTAAACTTACATTAATGGGTTAATATCATTTCTCTCTCTTAAATTTGCATGATTTTTTGTTTTAGTCTTTCTAATTTCATAACGACTTAGATGTTTAATCGTATTAATTAACATTGTTCAGTCATGGATTAAAATCAAGATTTGTTAAAAATATAGGAATTAAAATCAAAATTGGTTAAAAGTGAAGGACCAAAAGATTTTGATTTTGGTCTCTATAATTTTAACAACTTTTGGTTTTGGTCTTTGCACTTAACGGTGATAATTAACACTGTTAAATATTTAAATCTTTATAAAATTATAAGTTTAAAAGGGAGTTACTAAAATTAAAATTCATACAAATTTGAGGGATTAAAAATTATATTAACCCAAATTAAATGAAGTTGTAAAAAAGCATTCATTTAATAAACACTGAGGTGTTTCTAATCGATTGAAGACCCTTAATTACTTCGTTCCAAAACAATCGTCATTTCAGAATTGTTCGCACAGATTAAAATAGTTGAAAATTTAATTAATTTTTTAGGGGAAATGGTTAAAATCTTAGATGACAATGATTTTGCAAGGAAGAGATTGTTAAATAATTTATTAAACCGTGTGTAAGAAACCAACCCACCAGCCCAAAACTTATTAGGCTCCTAATAATTATCGGGTCTAAAATATGGGTTAAACTACTAAGTTCAAGGTATATATAATCCAGATCAGCCATACAACCTTTAATTTTTTTCTTTAAAATTAAAAAGAGATTGCATCCTCCCTCTGAATTCTCAACCTTAATTAGTGTTAGGATTATTTGAAAGCTATTTTGAAAATAGTTTTTACAGATTTCAAGGTAAAATTTAGATTTTGGATAATAGATTTTGAAAAATATCTTTTACAGATTCCGAGACAAAGCTTATGTTTTGAAAAGTGATTTATGTTTAAGAAGTTATTAACTTTATGGATTCCGAGACAAAAGTAGGTAGGGCAGAGAAAATATAAAGAATTAAAAGAAGAAAATAGGAAAGAGAAAGAAAAAAGTATGAAAGAGAAAGAAGTAAAAAAAGTAGTAAAGAGGAAATAGAAGAAATGAAAAAAATAGAAAAGATGAAAGATAAAAAAGAAGAAAAATTACAAAAGAGAAAACCTAGATTTTATAATAAAAATAGCTTTTTTAAAAAAATTTTGTGCTTGAACAAAACTTAGATTTTGGAAATACCTACCAAACAAGCCCTAAATTCGTCCCTTGCATATAAGGCAACGAAGCTTGATTACCGAGAAAGATTGATAGTGATTTTTTTTGGTGAAAACATTTTAGAAAAATGGTTGGGTTCACCTACAATTCAAAGGTAAAGCACTTAACTCATGATTCATTAGGGTTTGTCCATGTGGGCACGGGAGCAAGTCAAGTAAACCCTTTTAGATCTAATCATACAGGTAGATCAACTCAGTTTCACTATATCGTGGATATGCCTCCCCAAACCAAGTGATTTTCTTAAGAAGCATTATGATAAGTCTGTGTACCACACCCTTCTGTATAATAATTTTTTTAATACCAGGCTAACTCAAATTCGGGGTGATCGAATAATCAATGTGAAGGCTTTCATATTTCATTCAAGGAACAAAATCCTCAACTCGAATTCAATGCCTAAATTTTTGTACATATAAAATAAATCATCTGGCAACAGAATTATCGGATAATGAAATTTTATCAATAGATCATATGAGACAATAAACCTTTCCCAGGATAGGCAATAAATCCCATTTAAAATTTCAGGAAAAATTGAAGTTAACAT